>JAQGBY010003078.1:0-20432 GCA_034698785.1 Mycogona germanica
TCAAGTTGATCGCTGCAGCGCCAGTAATTGAAAACAGATCTCGTTTTAGAAATTACATTTCTGCCAAATGCATTATTAACTTTCTACAGCATGTAAGGCATAGTGTTCGACTGTCTGTTCATGCGGAATTGATAACTGTTTTGTATTTTGAGGCCAAGAACCGATATAAGGCGAGCAGCGAATCAATTACCACTGAAATAAGGTCAATCCAATCATATATTGTTAAATTATTTTTGTAAATTTTAAAGCCCGTTGAGCCCATTACGGTTGAGCTTCCACAAACGACTAAATGATTTTTATTTATCTGCCATTTATTTGTTGATTCAGGTTTGTCGTTTCGACGAATTGATGGCGCCAGGGAATTTTTGTTTTATTTAGGCGTGTTCGGGGGGTTCTTGAGCGGATCTATGCCGTGACGTCGTCAAAAAGCAATAAACGTTAGCATTTGCATGTATATCGGGTTTTTCACATTCAGATCTGTGTGCATCGACTGTTTACTCGGGATCCCAATCGGTTTTATTGCTGGTTTGTATGTGTGGTGTGTTGAGAGAGACGCCGGCCACCCGCAGTCTAAGCCTCGCTAATGCGTTTCGAATGTCGAAATGTGCAATGACTGAAACGTTTACAACGATATTCCAACACTAGAGACAATGTTTATCCATAAAGGGCGCTGGCATGTCGTTACTTATTGGGTATTGCATTTGTACGTTGTCATTCAGAAAGATCGCGTCAATAAAACTTTGAGAGATACTTTTACCGGCAACAACCTTGTAAAATGTTTATGTATGTCATGTATAGGTCATAGGTATAGGTCCCGGGTTCGACGGTCCCGGGTTCGATTCCCGTCGCGGGCTCTCGATTATTCGATCCCGGGGTACTGGTGAAAATGTGCCTCTCCCATAGTGCCTAAGCACTGAGAGGGGTACAGAAACTCCTGTTGTGACACTGTGACACTCCATGTTGTAACACTGTGACACTCCATGTTGTGAAACTGTGACACTTCATGTTGTGACACTGTGATACTCCATGTTGTGACACTGTGACACTCCATGTTGTGACACTGTGACACTCCATGTTGTGACACTGTGACAATCCATGTTGTGACACTGTGACACTCCATGTTGTGAAACTGTGACACTCCATGTTGTGACACTGTGATACTCCATGTTGTGACACTGTGACACTCCGTGTTGTGACACTGTGACACTCCATGTTGTGACACTGTGATACTCCATGTTGTGACACTGTGACACTCCATGTTGTGACACTGTGATACTCCATGTTGTGACACTGTGATACTCCATGTTGTGACACTGTGATACTCCATGTTGTGACACTGTGACACTCCATGTTGTGACACAGTGAATTAAAAAAAATTTTAAAAATAAAAAATAACAGCGTATTTCATTTACATTTAGAGTAATTACACTGAGATTGAACGTTTCGGTTGTGACAATAGATGGCGTCAGATGCTACAGCGCGACAGACCCATGAAAAAATATCGCTCATCGCTCCGACATCTCGATTTCGAGCTTTGCAATAATCCCGTCGTTCGACCAAGTTTGAAAACCTACAACTTGCTCTAAAGCAGAGCTTGTAACGAACGTGGATGGATCAGAACCGAATCAAATATTTATCGAAGTTGCCTTTACGAATGAAAATTCATAGAGCCTTATGCTCTAAATTTAATTTAGCACCGTGACTTTCCTTATGCAGATATAAAACCGGTCTGAAAACATTTTGCTAATTTTTCCATTTAATGAGAATTTCTAGTATGAGAATATGTCGTGGCTTTATTATTATGATTCTTGGAGCACTTGTTGAAGTAAAAAAAATGTGGACGCAAAAAAGCTTAAGTTCTTATCTAATCTTATCGAAATTTGGAATGATTCGATTTCTTTTACCGTAGGGAATGGGCCCATTTACCAACTGGCGTTTATTCATTGGTGGCTTTAAGTAAACGAGATAGGCGTGAACCTGAGCGCATCCATGGATTACGCACACTTTACGGCATTGGAAACTGAACATCTAAATAGTGTAATGGCGAATGAATAGCGAAAGCTAATTAAATTCTGGTTGGAGGGAAAGAGATCCAGTAGCAATATATTCGTTCCAATGTGTTCGCTTCCATCAAACTGTGGCTAATTGTATTAAGTTGTTTTCCTCGTCATGTTGGCAGCGACAATCGTTTCGCCTGATCGAAATTACTGAAATCGCGTCTGTCGCAATTGGCTTTCGACTAAGAGGCGACGTAACGTCGACAGAAGAATTCGAACAGACGCTGTCGACCTGTGCACAAATGTGGGTTACAAATGATTTTTTTCTCAAGTATAAATAAACTCTGGTAACCAGACCCAAATCGAAGTCAGCGGTCCCGCTGTCATGTGACGCAACGGAAACGGTTGACAGACATTTCTCTCCTCACCAAAAATATAGGATTCAGGTTCCAGTTTAATTTTGGGTGTCAGAAAAACTTTGTCTTTTAGTCCTTGACTTCCATAAACGCATATTTGGTGGCTCTGCAAAGATTGTCTGAGATCTCATTTCTCGCGGTTTCTCCATTTAGCGTTACTGTACACTGCCCCGGAGCTGCTCAGAAACCTGAATGCGCCGCCAAGTGGAACCCAGAAAGGAGACGTCTATTCCTTCGCCCTTATCCTCTACGAGATTCATGGACGCCGAGGGCCGTACGGACCAGTGGAGATGACTGCTGCCGGTAGGTGGAGCCACTTAATTGATAGTCCGAGGCGGAAACTTATTGCGACACCAATATCCTTATAGGTGATTTACACTGAATCCTCCTGAAAATAATGAAGCATCTGTGAATTTATGGAAATGTTCAGACATTTCAACAGTTCACTTCAGAACTCGATTTGAATGAAATTTTGTGCAATTAAGATAAATAACAAATAAGAGTGGTTCTTTCATAAGCATACTAGGAGGTGACCCGGCTTTGCCTAGGTTTACAGTAACCACCAATGAAAATAAAAATTAATTATTTAAATTTACCGGCTATTTTATGTTTACACGATAACACACGATAAACGCAAGCGTTAAATGCGAAGTTACTGTTACATTTAATCTAACGCTATCCTCTCGATCACTCGACACTTGTCCATTGTTTCTTACCTTCTGCCTCTTTCTTTTATTACGATAATCCTATATTATAAAACAGAGATTTTGATTTTCATGTCCGGAGACTATCTCTCGAACGGCTCAATAAAATGGCAAAAAATTAACATACCACCATAATTCGTTAGCGACGGAATTACAGATCTCAAATTTCTATATTACATAATAAAACAAGTGTTACAAAATTGTGGATAATCTCCCTTTGACTTCAAACTTAAAAAATGGTGTCTTCACATCGAAAACATGACGTTGTCGATTTCACGAGACAACCAAGTAAACCAGATAACAGTTCCAACAAAGCACACCATACCACATACTGTTACCGGAATAGTATTTTCAATATAAAAATAAAATAAAATAAAAATATTAAAAAACGTAAAAAACGCTTCCGAATGCTGGCGGAAAAATACATGCAGGCAGACACAGGCATCCCCCTAAGTCCGTCACAGCATGGTATATATCTAATGCTCACACACTAGGATTTTAGCTGCCCTCTTAATTTTAATCTACCTATTCATTCGCGTTAATTCGTTATGCTCTATTTAACGCAAGTTGAATTCAATAGAGGGCGTTTTCATAGCTTGAGGTATTTTGTAGCGTCTTTCTGTGCAAATCACAATAAAAGTGCACGCAGTTAAAGAGGTATGATTCTTGTCCTCAGCAGACGGCCGTGATCGTATAGTGGTTAGTACCTTGCGTTGTGGCCGCAATAACCCAGGTTCGAATCCTGGTCACGGCATTGATCGAATGTCAATATCATGGCATGGGGATTTATTTTTATTTTTTATTTTATCAATCTGTATTTGTACAAACTAGTATTAATAAAAATATTGTTATATCTACATGTACGCGATAACACACGATAAACGCACATTTTGAAAAAAATCGATTTTCACGTGCTATAATAACGTCATGCGGTGGTGCCTCAAAATGGTTTTGTTTTATATTTAAAATTTTTGATTTTCAATCGTTTGACAATTATTATGTTAAATTGAAAAAGAATCATTTTAAAAATATATATTTGATCATTTTATGTTTTTTAATATTGTTATTTTATTTTATTTTTATATTGAAAATATTATTCCGGTAATAGTATGTGTATAATGTATGTTGTGTGTTTGGTTGGAACTGTTGTCTGGTTTATTTGGTTGTCTCGTGAAATCGACGACGTCATGCGTTTGATGTGGAGACGCCATTTTTTAAGTTTGAAGCAAAAGGGAGATTATCCAAAATTTTGTAACGCTTGTTTTATTAGGTAATCTTGAAAATTGAGATCTGATATTCCGTCTCTAGCGAATTGTGGTGGTGTACTAACGTTATGTAAGATTTCCTGCAATTTGATTTTCCCGTTAATGAGTTAGTCTCCGGACACGAAATTCGAAATCTCTGTTTTATAATATAGGAGGATAAATCTTTCGTTTTATTTTTTCAACTCTGATATTCCAATATTCATGAATTCGTGTGTCAAACAATTAGTTTTTAAAAGATCAATCATATAATAATTTTCGAAGAGTTGTAAGTTGCAAAATACAATACAATTAACCTATTAGCCACGGGTAAAGTTAATTTACTGCCCAGGTGTTTGAATAATTGAGTTCGTTGTTCATTTTCAATTCATGCCCATTTATTTATGCATGAGGATTTATCTCAGTTTTCAGCTTGGCATATTCGTAATCGATTCACGAAACGGGGGTTTCGTTTACCAGTATTTTTCTGTGCACTGGCAATAACAATTTCAAAACAATATGAATGGCAATAACTTTTGTTAAAGACGGCCATGAAATATTTTCACGATTCGAGACGAGGGGTTGGGGTGGCGATTTAAATAAGGTCGCATTTGTCTGTTTTATGGGTGGCCCCCGCATCCTCTTTCTTTTTAGTGCCCGGGCACAAATCTTGGTCTCGTGTCTATCGCGGGAACAAGAACATTGACATCTTTATTGTTTGGTTTTTATTTGTACTTTTTCCGGGATAAAATAGGCAGCGCGGGTGGCCTATGTAGCTCTTTGTGCTTATAGGCAGAGAGGAACCGCATAGGCAATGATGGTAATAGTAAAGCTGTTGACTAAAAGATTTTGAAGGAATAGAGCGCGAAGGAAATGTTTTTTTGTTTGATGTGATCAGAGTGGCTTTAAATGTCATCCGGCCTAAAAGTATATCTAATTTAATTGCTTCCCTTGCCAGCGGAAATTCTAGCCGAAATACGAGAATTACATCAGCATCGCTGCCAAGTTTGTCAAGAAACCCTTTACTGTTTTTGTATTCTACACGTTAAACTCGTTCGAATTACATTACAGTAACACAACTCTTTTTACGGTTGCATAGTTTTAAATATGTTTTGGCAAGGCCTACGAATACCAAAGGAAAACTCGCATGTAAACCAGGGGGAGCTTTATCCGATTTTTACGTTTCGTTTACCAGAAGAACGGAAGAAATGGTGGATCAGAAAAGAAGGTATTATAATATGGAATCCTTCCAGAGATTTCAGCGATCTCAGCTTTAGAGTGAGTCGCTCTACATCATAATCGGATAACAAGAGCCTGTTTTTACGTTTCGAAACATGCGCAAATATCAGTTGGTATCTTTAAAAACGAGAGCTGCTTTAAGTTTTCAAGAATAAACTTTTAAACGCAATAAAATAATAAACGATAAGAGACGTTTGGTACGGCGAATTTTATTTCATATTTTTTAACGATGTTTATATCTTTCGTGCACGAAAAATTGTCAGAATATCTCTTAGTGGCCACTCGGTAACGATAATGTTTTCTGATGATTTACGTGACGTTGCCTACTGTTATGACACGCAATATTGTTGATAGAATGGGGCCTGCAATGACGCGTCGTAAATAAGAGCAATTCAAAATAACAGATGAAATATTCTTCAGTAGCTCAGTATTTCGACTAAGCACTTCGCATTTGTCGAACTGCACGAAACAACTCCCATTTTTACTGTACAGCGATATTCGCATAACCTTTGTCTAATATTGTCCCATTGTAATGTCACATAGTTCCTGCAAATTTCAATAGAAGAACATTCTACTTGCTGACCTGAAGCAAAGGAATAATCCAACAAACCAAACGAACATTCGGTTAGAAATAATCGCGGCCCAATGAGCAATAAATTCAAATTATTAGTAGCTCTAGAGTAAACAATCCTTTATACATTTGCGCATCCCGATGAATAAGGAATCAGAACATGTTCATCTGAGTTCCTTCCGGTTGTTTGCAATTTGTACACAATTTAACATTGATTGAACCAAGTTTACTCTAGTCGTTGACTATTTTAGGATTTCTGCATAATTAAAATCTGACGTGAAAGGCTTCAAACAATGCGCCAAGATGGATCGACATTTTCGAGAGCCCACGCCGGAAATCGAACTCTTAATTGTTATTAAATTTTGTATTGTTTACTTGTACTACATTTTTATACGGATAGGTGTTTCGAGGACGTAACCGAAGATGTGTATCTGATACTTAAATGATTTTAAATTTTTCGTCGTATATTTCCGTACATGAATCATCTCTCAAGTCTATGCAATGAGATTCAAATATACTTTTCCGTTTTATTATTCCAGAAATTATAAAATTTGTGATGAACGCCGACGAGAATTCCGCGCCATTCCGACCTCAACTGGAACTCCTGGAGAATCCGTTCGACTGCGTGCGGGAGTGCCTCAAGGTATGCTGGAGCGAAAATCCGGATGAGAGACCAGACTTCAAAATGATTCGACATCGTCTGCGATCAATGCGAAAAGGAATGTAAGTAAATATATTAATTATCTCGATTCGGAAATCCAGACAGGGTTGGTCATAAATCTTAGAACTCATAACAGTCATAAATCGACTCATCAACTTACTTTATTGCATGTTATCTTAACTGTGGAAGAAGTTCTACTTGACTGTTTGCCTCTTGGCATCATCTGGTACCTTTCATGTGAATTACAATTAGTAGTATCAATATCGGTTATGTCGTGGGCAAAAGATGAACTAAGTGTCATTTAGACAAAGTGGCTCCTGTCGTTGAAAGCGTCAATGTCGAATACAGCGCTTGATATTAAAATAGTGGCAATAGCTGAAACGCTGCAGTCGAATTAGATGTTCTGAAATGCTTTCCATAATTCATTTATTTGATACAGTCGTATCATTAATTCATGCATACATGTGCGATTTGATTATCCAAAATGTGCGATTGGACATGGAATGGTTCATGGAATCGTTAAAATATATTTTCGACTATTCATTTATATTTCAATTTGTGGACGGCTTCACAATTTATTCATTATAGATTAATCGAATTGCAACTCATTATGCAGCAGACGTTCATACAGAGCGCTTTTGCCAAAATGCTAATTGGTTACTGTCAGTCAACTTGGCAATTTTCTAAATAAACCCTAGATAACCCTAGCAATTCCACCATCTAGATAAAGAAAACTATATTCACAATATCTATATGCACGAACTGTGAAAAGAAAATCCTAAATTTAAATCATTACTTTGTATTTTTTTTAAATGCGTGAGTCGCAAAATAATTCATGATTTCGGATTTTGCGGCTCCCAAACGACAAACCCCGCATTAAATTTGAGAGTTTGTCTATGCAGTGCTAGCTCACGTCTGGAAGTGAGACAAATCTCCCTGTGTGGTCAAACCGATTGCCCTCAACAGTCGACAGCCCCCCCCCCTCAGCATCCACCCTCCTTTTTTACCATTGTGCGTCCGTGCGTGTGAAAAGCTGCCATCTGCTATTCCCTTTTTCCCGTCTCCCAGGAAACCGAATATATTCGATAACATGATCGCTATGATGGAGAAGTACGCCAACAACTTGGAAGGACTCATCGACGAGCGCACCGATCAGCTGATGGAGGAAAAGAAGAAGACCGAAGCGCTGCTCTACGAGATGTTGCCTAGGTAAGCGATATGTTTGTGTACGCGCCCCTATGGAACGACAGCGACGACGACGATGACAACTCAAAAGGTGTCTATATATATGCGATTCGCCAAGTCACCTCCTTTCCTATTCACGCCCATGAGTGGTCCGATTAAAAAAAAAGTGTGGGGTCTATTCGTGCTATGGTTAACAAAAAAAGCTTAACATTCGCGATTCAGTGGAGCGAATTCGTGATCGAGTTAAGCAAGAAATCCTCTTTTCTTTCGTGATGGTGCATTCATTTTGCATCTCAAAAACGATCCACTGCCATCATTGACTCCTGTTACCAAAATAGCACCAGGCAAACAGAAATAAAACTTTGATACTGCCTGTCAAAATCCACCTTTTATGAATTTTTGGATTCTTTTATAAACGGCTTCCAAATCTTTCGTCTTTTTTTATTATCCCATTTATGAAATAAAATCTACCTAAAGATAATCGAACCTATTTATCGTCAGTTAAGCAAGTTAATATTAGTAGCTCACAAAGTAAGAAATACTCTGTATTAGTGAAACAAATTTGATTCAATTGCGTTAAGCCGTTCGTAAGTAAACGTGGAAACAACAAGTTAGAAACTTAGGATTATAATATACAGTTTGATAATGATAATGTATACGATTATGGATGTTCAATTCCATTCGACTTCAAACTGAGCAATGCTGCTTCGAATTACATTTGCCGAGGAATGACATAAGATGTTGCCATGGATTGCAATTGTCTGCAAGTTCAAACAGACATATCTGCCTGAAATCGTTCAGTCCTTATAGAATATAGAGTTTCGCTGTTGAAGCAAGACATAGTGGCTCAAAGACCCCATTCGCGCTCCTTGCATATTGCGGAGGCAGCGCCGAAGTGTGACGTTGACAATTGATGTCGCCTGCGCTTGTCCGGATGTGGACAGAATGTAATGACAGAATGTCTGATGTCGACCAACAATAGATTGTCCTGTCGTTTTTGTTGCGGCTCTCTTGTTCTGGCAGTATGGCAACTTCGGTCTTTTATGTTGGTGGTTGCGCGTGCCGATCTCAGCGAACCAATAAAGCTTTAACCAATGTAATTGCGCCATAAAAAAATAAATTGTTGTGTTCCGGGTGAATGATTCTACGAAACTTCCATCGATGTCAAAAAAGAATTTTGGCGGTTGACCAAATGGGTCGAATAAATATTTAATCACTGCCACGCATTGATGACGCGTTTTAACAACCCTTGTGACGCCGCAGCGATTGACTTGGACAAAAGAAAAGTGCAATTGTAAATGGTGTACATACAGATCATGTACACAGTATCAAGATAAAATCAGACTGTGTCTTACGAGACTGCAGAAAAAAATTTGAATTAAAACCCTGTAAAATTGATACATTAGAATAGGGTTAGACATTACAATAAAATCCCGGGGTACTGGAGGTGCCCCTTGAATAGTGTTTAAGCTGCATGAGGGGTGTTACTAATGCCTGTAGTGTGATTGACTAATGTTGATAATTAAAAAAAACATATTCAATACATTTTAGACGACAGAACTCTTTAAAAACAAGCACTGTAAATCAACTAATAATTTTTAATGTGAGAAAAAAAGAAATTAAAGGCGAACAACTTTCCAAACATTTCACATTTTAAATTATGCAGTACATCTCTATTTGTAACTTGATCAGTAGACGTCAACACATGTACGTGCAAAAAGTCCATTACTCTGAAGGCGCAAGAGCAAAAAAGGTTTAGCCATGTTTCTTTTTTTTTTTTTGGTTATCTGAAGTTCTCTTAGAGCAATAGCAGCGTAAATTCATCGTCCACTCGCCCGGAAGAGAGAAAGAAAAACTCCTCTATTTCCTATCGTGACAGCTATGCAACACCGTCGGAAAAAGAAAGAATCGTAATACTGATTCGCAGTGAAAGAACGACTACACTATACAAGCAATCTCCATCCGTCGAATTGATGCAATAGTAAAGAGAGATGCAACATGTGCGCTCGGAGGCTGGGCGCGTTGCATGAATAGCGATTCTATTTTTAGATTAGCCGCATGCGATTGGAGCGGAGTCTGCGTCTATTCCTGTGCGGAAGGGTCTCGACATCTTATAGTCATCGGCTTAGCAAAATATCCTCTCTGGACCATCCGCCAGAACGGGTAGCGCCATTCTCTACAAAATATCATGGAGTATTAAATTTGGATCAAAAATCAAATTAGTAACATGAATTATAGGGATTGTTGGACAGCAATCAGAGGCCGGCGACGATAGCAAATATTCAAACGATTTTTTTCCAAACGAATTTTTAATTTGCACTTCTGATTGTTATTCGTGTTAACCACATCCCCGGCTTAAACTATCTCTACTCGTAATATCAAATTAGTAGTTTGTTTATTTAAGAGAGATTGAAATGGACGCAATCTGAGAATCGACTATGAGTTGCAATTACATTTAATTAGCAAATCCCAAAATACAGGAAATAAATGCACTAATACATAGATCACTGTGTAAACCATTACGTACTCACGATATCTGAGATGACAATTCGAAATCGTAGAGACATAGTACATAGGAGAGGACATAGTATGTCTCTACGATTTCGAATTGTTATCTCAGATATCGTGAGTACGTAATTGTTTACACAGTGATCTATGTATTAGTGCATTTTTTCCCTGTATTTTGGGATTTTATAATTAAATGTAATTGCAACTTATAGTCGATTCTAAGATTGCTTCCATTTTAATCTCTCTTAAATATTTGTATATTGCGTCCATCGACTTCCACACTATATCTAATAGTTTGTTTATTGGACTACTTTTGCATTGCAACCGAATGGTATTTGGTGAATTGTGTTAGTGGTGAACCCCATTTCGGTGACAATATTGTGTAGCGTGATGGCGATATAATGCATCATTTTGACCGTCATATCCCCGACGTGAATCATTTGATCTTATGCCAAAATTGTACAATGAAATGCTTATGTTGGCAGAAACTGTTAATTTGTTAAGCTATGAATCATTAGGCTTGCGTTTGGTGAATCGTATCTAACAGATCAATTGAATCCAAATAATATTTCAGACCGAAAATCCGAATCAACAGCCCCTCACCTTGTCTTGCTTTTCCATATGCCACTTATGTGCGATATAACTCACAAGTATGTGACCGAATAAATGCAAGAATAGTTACGCCACTGATGTGGACGCGGTTTCTGAGGAGGTTGTTAGAGACAGGCTAATGGGATTACCCCCGGACAACCTCAGCGACCCCGCACATGGATCCACTCCCTGAATACAAAATTGTTGATTCCTCACACTTGGGTTGACGACACACAAAGACTTCTTTTATTTCCCATGTTTTGCGCTTTTCTTGCTCGACTGAGATTTGGCGAACCGCGCCAAGATAGAGAGAGAGAGAGAGAGAGAGAGAGAGAGGGGGGTTTATTTTTTTGTCGAGGCGTGACGCGTGCGCCTGTTGGCTGAAAAATAAAGAGGGGCATTTTTCTTGCGCGAGCGCCTGGAGCGCGGCATAAAACAGTCATCAATCTTGTTTAGACAATATTCGCGTGGGCGTAAGTGTGTAGAGCTAGCTAGAGGGGACATCGAGGCCAATTTCAGGCGATTCCTTCAATTTGTAATGCGAGCGGCGTTCGTGCTACGGTCGCGGTTACGGAATCACATGAGTGGCGCTGATCTTTCTACCAGTTTTACGCAATCCTTGGTACCTTGTGAGTGAAACTACAACCAGAGCCCTCTCATGGTGGAAGCACGAACCTTGAGATTATATTTCTTTCGACTTTGAAGTATAAGAAAGGGAGAAATAAGTTGGTTGGCATTTCAAAACTAAATTTTTTCGATTTTTTCCCGCTTATAGGCGGGTTTATGGAATTGATGAATTCAAATGAAACCAAAGACTCACTCCTCGTGGCCATCTTATAAAAACAATTACAGTGGGATACGGGCTAAATAATATCTGATGCTGTCAGATTTATAAGAAATGTAACTAATTCGTAAACTAAATTATATGCGGATAAAGAGACTGTAAACTGAGAGGTTATAAATTGTGGATAATATTAAAATAAATTGTTTCTTTCGTTGCAGGTACGTCGCTGAGAAACTGAAACACGGACACAAGGTTGAAGCGGAATCGTTCGACATGGTCACCATTTATTTCAGTGATATTGTCGGATTCACGGCAATGTCCGCTGAAAGTACTCCCTTACAAGTGAGTCATTCGATCTAGTCCTGTCCGGTAGAATATTTATTTCGTAAAAAATACTGTGTTCTCGCATAACTCATTTTTGTGTGTGGGGGGAGGTAGGTTATTGTGTTAACAAACCATAATTTCCTTTGTGTGAATATGTGCTGGCAATGTAAAAATCCAAGCAAAAACAACGAGTATATTCATAGTTTTATTCTAAATCAAATTACATATTCAAGCGAAACAGTTAATTATTTGGATTATTATAATAAACAGGACCTATTGTTTTCTGAAGTTATGGTCCCATTCTCTATCGTTTATGCTGGCAGTCACAGTACAGCCATTGCACCCTAATAGTTGGCAATACTGCATTTCAATGCAATCAGTGATTGTGTTCTTATAAGGGGCAGCACTGCTCTATATCACTCGCATGCGCAACTGCCATCTTCGCCTCCTGAAAACAATTTTTCAAATATATGGAAATTAAACCAGCGTTGTCCTTATGATATGGCATCGCTAATTATAAAAACGGAATCAGTAAAAGCCGGAGAGAATATGAATTAGTTTCCACCCTTTCAGGTGGTAGGTGATCAGGCGAAGTCGAATGGTGTAGACTTTATAAATCAATAGCAATTTAAAATGTGGAAATAATCTGTATCGCTTCCCTCGGTCAATATCGAATTTTATAATCGATAATTTCTGCTGAAATTGGATTTCACTGAAAATCGTACCTGCTGTTGAAATTGGATGTCACTCAAAATGTTCCTCTGCTATCTGCTGAATATTGGGTTCGATATTCCAAATCCAACCCCAAATGTTCTTTCAGGTTCTTTTTGATTCAAACGTCGATAATTTTTCCTGAAAGTCAGTTTTCGTCTCTACTATACCTCGTGGAAAACCTTATCTATACTGGATTTTTTGCCTTCATGTTTCACACAAAACGCCTTTTTCTTTAGGAGAATAAGCAATTAAAAGGGTTATCGTAGTTTGTATGTGACTTACTACTGTTTCAGCGGTTGTTGATAAATTGTAAATTAATATATTATTCGCTATTTTTTGCTCTTGCATTTTAGGTTGTTGATTTTCTCAATGATCTTTACACGTGTTTTGATTCCATCATTGAGAATTACGACGTGTACAAGGTGGAGACGATTGGCGACGCCTACATGGTCGTCAGTGGCCTACCCATTCGAAATGGAGATCAGCACGCCGGGGAAATCGCTTCCATGTCCCTCAGTCTATTGGAAGGCATTCGCAAATTTAAGATCAGGCATCGAACCAATGATACTTTGATGCTGCGAATAGGCATTCACTCTGGTAACTAACTTCTTTTATGATATATATTTTTTCTTTCCACCCGTGGCAGAAGAAAATTCATTGCATCAGTCAGTGCTCGGAGCAATGCTTCAATTTCCGGTATTGCAGTGTGCTTTTTGATGGAGTTGGGGGAGTGATGATGATGAAAATTCGAAAGCTCGTGTAATCATTTTTTGAAATCCCTATTTCGTTTTATAGTTTCTTGGTACATGCTGAGTCGACTATTTCGTTCAATGTGTGAATAAAATTTTTCAAGTTAAGCAGAAAAGTGAAGCTGGTAGTTCGAATCCAATCTCAAACACAATTTGGCTTTTGGTTGGACTTTCAGAATTGAAGTTGCGATACGTCTACAATTTCGTGCATCTCTGTCTTATGTTTTGACACCGTCGCGGTCTTATTTATTTCATTTATTAATTATAAATGGTTTAATGCGTGGCTTCATAGGTCCCGTTTGTGCCGGAGTAGTGGGATCCAAGATGCCTAGGTACTGTCTCTTTGGCGACACTGTCAACACCTCTTCAAGAATGGAATCGAATGGATTACGTAAGATCTTTATTTCTAAATATGAAAACTGTCGTTATGGAAAACAAATGGAGTATGAATGTCCTGAAAGTATTTTTGCTGGTAGCATTATTTAACAGCTTAATCTCATTCTAATCACTAATACACGAGTGTTTTATGTTGCAGCTCTTAAAATTCACTGTAGTCAGCAGTGCCGTGACATCTTAGTTAAACTCGGAGGCTATTATCTTGAAGAGCGAGGAATAGTAAAAATGAAAGTAAGTATATCGAATAAGAGGGGACGTACCCCTCGCCATAGTGCCTAAGTACCATGAGGGGCACAGAACGCCAGTAGCGCGGTTGACTACAGTTGATTATATTTAAAAGAAATATAACAAATTCGAAATAAAATGTTTTTGTGTTTTAAACAGATTAGATATTTAAACTGTAAAGCGTTTGAAAAACTATCAAACGGGATTTTCAAATATTTGAAAAACATTGAAACATGAACGCTGACATGACTTTTGAGCGAATTATAAAATCCAATTGTCACTTCTTGTTTCACATAGGATATAGGAAAATACACATGAAACAAAATGGTAGCATAAAGATTTTCTTAGGGCTTCACATTCTGATTTTTTTTAAATCTTTTAACTCTAGGGCAAAGGTGAGTTGCGCACCTTTTGGTTGGTCGGCGAGAATCTCGACCGTAAGTTGAAGCAACTGCAGAAGCGCAACGCCCGGCAGCTGGCCCTGCAGCAGATCCAGCGCAACAACGCGCTGACCCCTTGCTTCCAGCGGGACACCAGCTGCTACCAGAACGGTTTCATCGGCGGCGGTCTGCGCAGCTCCATGAAGAACATCAACATGAACAAGTCGCCGGTCAGCCGAACCTTCTCGCTCGACTCGCCCAAGAAACTCCGCTTCGCCAAACTGGATCCGCTAGGTGTCAGCAGCAACAACAACACCACCACCGCCACGGCGGGCGCCGTGCCCGAAGATTTCGAGTTGGCGCGCGAAGTGATGCTGGCCAGCGACGGCCTCACGCTGACGCCCGTCCTCAAACTGACAGTGCCGCCATCTCTGGGCGAGGCGGTCAACTACAACGGCGAGCGCTTCGGAGTGCAGCAGCGCAACTCGTGTCCCTGCATCCAGAACGCTCTGCTCCATGACGCGGTGGACGAGTCAATTTTCGTGGACTCGGATCGTGGAGCGCGCGCCGGTCTGTACGCGGATGACGTCGGTTCTCCGCCGCCTTTCGCACCTAGGCGGCGCTCGCGTGGCGGCTGCGGCGGTAGCGCCCCAAGCGGCGTCTGTGATGACACCGTTAGCTGTCACGAGGGAGACGGGCTCACCGACGCGCTGGCGCCACCCGACGGCTGTTTTCCTTCCTCCTACAGCAGCTCGTCGCTGTTCTACGCGCGCAACGATTGCTCCAAGTGCGATCTCCTGATGCTGGACGACTCGGTGCCGCTGCTGTCCGTCGACTCGGGCGTGAACGGCGGCTGCTGCGATGACCTGCTGACCGATAACGGCCGCGACAACGTGTCCGACGACCGAAAGTCGGACCACAGCGTCGTCAACGATCTGGAGCTGGCGTACGACGAGCTACCCGTCGCCTGCCCCGAGCTGGTCGCCGTGACGTCATCGTGTTCGGTGGCGTTCGAAACGGAAGTGGTTACGGACATCGCTTTCATGGACTGTGATCGAGAAACGCCGGTGTAAAAAGAAACCCTGGCGCACCGTGACAGACTGATTTGCTGCTCCACTTTGCATCCTTACATCTGTTTCAATTGGAGACCATTTTTGAAAAGCGTTCAGAATAAGAAAAAATATTTGATAAATTTTGATTGGAAACGTCATTGAAACACATGTTGAAAAATGTGGCAAATGTGTAATCAGCTTACCAATGTGTTTCAGGGCTAAATGTGGTGGGAATGCAAACTATTCAATATGTTGAATTGATTGATTACGTGCATGGAATCATGATGTATTCCGTTTCCGCGTGACGTAATATGCTCTTCCAATGGGTTGAAAAATCTTCATCACTTGGTCAGTTATTAGAGACAGTTGCGATTGAAGTTATGCTGGAGGGTGACCGTCGATAAATATTTTATACAAAAGTGGGAGAAAAAATATACTATCGGGGTATTTGAATACGTGCGTTCAACAACGTCATCTATAGCACGTCACCAGTGGCGGAGACCACGAAAGACTTACGGGTAATATCAATTTATACATGTATCTGATATTTGTGTAGGATTATGATAACAGCGCTATCGTCAATTAACTCCAACATTTTTAATTAGACCATAAACTGCGTCACATCGTTTAATAAATGACACGGGGTGTTTGTTACGAGTAAAATATTCGAGTAAATATACGAGTAATGAGACAGCGATACAAGTAAAATGGTTTTAGTGTCTTCTTAGCTATTCTCGAAGTCTATATATATCCTAAGTTGTTATTTAGACGTTCTAAGATTGAGTTGAGACGATCTAGGATATTGTTAACATGTTCTAAGATATTGTAATGTCTATTAGATAATTCTGTACCAAATAAATTATCGTATCAAGTTATTTTAATGATTACGGATACTTTAGGTCTTAAGCCATTTGATGTCTCCGCTACTGGGTGTCGATCCACCTTCTTTGTGTCAATCTTTTTATATCATGTATACTGGTGCCATTTCTACATTGTTATATATTCATATATTTATTATTTATATTTGTAAATCATTTTATAAACTGAATATTGTTTGAGGAAGTTGACATGGAGTTGAATTTCAGGTCGCGGAATAATGATGTTATGCTAAATTTACACGTACGTTATTAAGAAATTGGATTAGATGTACAGTTTATTTTTTTCGTCATCCATCAATTTATGTGTTCTGTCGTGTTTGTTGTGTGTGTGTGTGTTTGTATTGCCACTTTATTTTGCTGGTCGTGAAATGCAATCTGTACAACTGTTATACTTTCGAATTAAGTTGGTAAAATATCGCCACATTGTTGTCGCCAAATCAAAATGTACTCGTAATTAAGTGACCACCACTGACCATTTGTAAATCATTGTTTTGGAAAAAAATTGATCTCTTTCTTATGTTTGGACATGCGATTACTTATTTTATTTACAGACGTTATTAAAAAGTTGATTTTTCAGAAAATAAATATTGTGTTTATTTCATCTAAACATTCTCAAGAGGGCTAGAAAGTGTACTGGACTTTTCATGATGCGCCAAGAATCTATTTTGTTTTCTCGAAAATTAACTTCTATTACATCGGCTTATCGATGGCTGAATGGGCTAATATACAATTTATTCTATACAAAATTGAGAATTGGAAATTGAAATTGAGTCCAAATGAAGCTGTGAATCAAATCTCATGTGAAGTTGGCATCTGAATATCGAAAACTGAATAATTTGACTCTGGTATAGTTTTATTTATTATGAAATTGGCGCTTGTGGAAAACGTCATGTGGTCTGGTGTTTGACGTTAAAATATTTTTATTGAAAAGAAATGAAAGCCAAGATCGGGCTCGTTTCGTGTGCTGCCGCCACGTGGAATCTGCAGGAACTGAAGGTTTACTATTCTGTTTCTAGGTGGCAGCACTGGAACACAGCAAGCGAACATTTGGCTCGAGCCGTCACTTGAGTCGAATAGATC
Organism: Mycogona germanica; assembly: GCA_034698785.1. Taxonomy (NCBI): domain Eukaryota; kingdom Metazoa; phylum Arthropoda; class Diplopoda; order Chordeumatida; family Chordeumatidae; genus Mycogona; species Mycogona germanica. The sequence goes on from JAQGBY010003078.1 coordinate 17,696, forward strand.
TACCTAATGCGATCAAGCCTTTATCCCATATCTGAGCTCATTGAAAAAATATTTAACCCAATCGCTGATACACGCTGTATTTGTATTCTAATTTGGAAACTAGTTTAGGCGTAAATTAATTTATTCTGTATAATAAATTCTTTAATAAACTTGCTTTTACTTTTTTGCATTGATGTCAACAAATTGTGATAAACTGGCTTCCATTGCCCAATAGGCAAGAATTTATTATCCTGCTTCTGTGAGGGCAATGGAATACACATAATACTTATTGGTGCCAGAGCTATAAGGGTAAACTTTATGCAATTGAGTACGTGACCGGAGTCGACAATCCTTTTTCTGCATCTTACGACGAGATTCCATTTGAGATAAATTTAGAAATCATTATTGATGCGGGTCTCATACATGTGGGTGAGGAATAGTTTATTTTGCTGGTCTGCAGGCATGATCTTTGGAGAGGTTTAAAGAACTTTTTTCGTTTCCACTAAAGGTCTCAAATGATTGAAATAAATAACGAATTTCATGACTCTGTATGTCATTTTTCAGGCAAAATGGTTTATCTTCAATTTGTAGAGCAAATGAAGAAAATGGTTAGTTGTTGACACGAAGGGACGAAAAAATATATCGTTTTTCTAGTTCGCGGCTGGCGTTATCTGAAACGATTCAGCTAACTTCAAAAAATGTTTCGAAGTTAATATTTCTGAAACATTGACCGCGAAAAAAAAATTTAAACTATTGTTTTGCTACTTCTGCCGGTGAAAGTAATGAGTATCTTACTCCTGAATTCCGGCGATTACTCAAATAAGACAATCTTAAAAAATTGACCTCCTCTAACCTCATTTAAACTATGCTAAGTTATTATACATTGTGTTTCTCTCGGTCACATTGTGGTCAATTGTACGTGCCGGAACGATAGCCGAGATACTTCATTCAGCTCGACCACTCTCAAGTTCACCATTTCAGGATTTTCAGCGTACGTGCTCATCGAAAATTTGGTGAGTGATTAGTTTCGTCTGCACTTGGCAGACGCGCGCACCCCAATCCCGGTTACCGTTTCTATCAACCCCATCACCCACAATATTTCTTAGTCCCACCCATTAGACAATCGGGTTCCGATCAATCCTCACTTGTGCGGATAATCTGTTGACTATCCCCAACGCGATCATTTCCATCCTAACCGAGATCCAAACCAAGAACCAAGACAAAATCTGAATTCAGGGCATGTTGGAAACTTCAATTATCATGTAACAAATTCAATTGAGACTTGTGAAATGTAATAATAAATCTTTGTTTGGAATACGTCATCACTGATTTAAATAACCGCCAAATTTTAAGTTTAGAAAATGACTTCGATATCGATTGCATCAAGTGACCATAAAGGACAGTCCAAATCATCAATTTTTAAATCGGTGTTGCAAGCCGAGCTCATGTATTATTATTAAGACATTCAGACGTCTACATATATGTTTCCAACAAATTTATATGGTTACCGGTAACCAAAATCGAGCATGATTTTATCCAGAGTATCTGCATAATGTGGCGCAGTGCTGAGTGCTTGGGATAAGGGGATATTTTGAAACGAGTTAGAATATCTTGCGCAAGCAGCCCCACCTCTAATGGGGCTTCTCCAATGATCCATTTAGTGCAACAGCACCAAAAGTGTCTCAAGTTGCCAATTTCACACGCGCGTCTCGCACTACTTTCGCGATTCAACCCCCATTTCGTCGGCAATATCTGTTTGGGGGAAACTTCATCGTCGCTCGTTCGGCAATTTCTATTCCATCAGTCTTTTGTGATCGTGAATATACGCACGAAGAGTGCTAACCAGAGTTACTGTTTTCCAAAAGGAAACCAAACCAAATTGGTCAGCGATGTGAAACCCCATAATTACTTACTTGGCGGTTTCGCCATATTCACATCTGCAACTTCTAAATAATATGAATAAATATTGTACTGGAACTATTAACAATTTTAAAATATATTTTCAATAATATTGTTTTGATATTTATTATCATATTGGTAATCTATATTTCAATCCTGAAAGTTCCTCCTTTATTTTAATTTTTTAATCGCCTCGGCGTTTACTTGCCAACGGCTGAACGAAATTTGAGCTTGTTAATTCTTCAAATTTTGATATTCTTAGTCGAGTGCAATTTGTTTCATATCTCAACTCTGAGTATTTCTTGAGATATCGGTCGCTGTTTAAGCATTGCCATTCGGCGATAAATCAAATATGGCGTCTCCGCTAGGCTAAAATGGCGCTGAACATTCGAGCGCCAATCATGTGATACTATTGATTCCAGCGACATTTTACACACTAAATTCCGAATATCTAATTATTATTCAATTAAAATATCATAGTACAATTTCACAAAATAGGAATAAAATACATTTTCATCATGAAGAGATAAGTTATTTAAATTGCTAGATTACTTTCGCTGCCGTGACGGAGACAGCCGAGCGAATGGGGCTATTTCTCTAGTATAAAATAATTAGAAAAGAATATCAGGAGCCTGTGGAATTAGGGAAATATACTTTTCTCGAGGATTAATCGCATATAGTAGAGTACAGGTGCGTGACCATGCAATTAATTCCCTTTAAACTACTCTTCTTAGTTGACCACACACTTCGTCCAGCGTTCTTGCCACTTCCGGAAACATATTCGTATGTTCTTGTTTATAAAAAATACGAGTTTAAAAATGGAGAAGTGTTTTTTTTTTTTTTTTTTTTTTTAAAATGT
>JAQGBY010003079.1:0-20431 GCA_034698785.1 Mycogona germanica
AGTCCACTTGGATCTTTCCTTCAATGTAGCACAATTTGGTGTTTTTCACGGTCAAAATAATTTCGTCACTTTGTGGAAGATCAATTTTGAGTTGGTTTAGTAAACACAGACATATTTCGGATTATTTTTTTGTTGAGCTGAACTGTTAAAGTACAGTGCTTTTATTTTTTATGAAATATGTTATTAATATTTTAAAAACTGTTCTTAGGAGGATACGGCGCTTGCCTAGCTGGTTGGTCTCCGTGCAAAGCACGTAGAGCGGCTCTCATGGTAATGCACCGTCTCCTGAGTCGTATTTTGCTGCCTTCTTGGAGAAGCTGTCCGTTATCTCGGTCGCCTGATGGACTCATAGATCTGTCAGGTTAGAGTCTGCTGGCCAGAATTTATTTTTAAATATCTTTAGTTGCCAACTGAAAACAAACAGAAATGGAGGGAAAGTGGGTGACTTCTGATTGCATAACGGCAACTTTCCACGAAATCCATGCTGTGTAGCTGCTTAAAATATTTAAGCGAATACAGAAGTCGGGATCGTCAAATCCACTTAAGTAGGCCCTCAAGTAGGCTCAATTTAGGAAAGGCGGGGAACGCCAACCATGACACCCAGTGATAAACCCTTCCATAATATGATCTTACCGTGCGTCTCAAACCATGCCGCGAGAGCATTTGAGATTCAACTTTTGTGCCTATCCCATTTGATGTTGGCCCCTTAGCGGTCTCATTGCGAGGCTTCATAAGCAACTAACCGCTTCATTATTTAGAACCGAGAAATTCCTCATAAGACCATGTTTTGATTATTGGCGCAATAATCACGAAGTCGACATGAAAAAACAGGCGCCACCAACTCAACACGACATCCGGATATTGATGGTATCTTGAAATTATCTTGTTCTTGAATTTTCGAAAATTTCGGATTTTTTAAATATTATTTTTTAAATTACTTAAGATAACAAAAATCTTAATTTGTTAAAATGAACTTATATTAAAATTTCTGTTGAATAATTTATAGTTTGATAGAGTTGCTTTACCGGTGTACTTATATTAATTTCAAATTATTTTTGAAACTGCCTCTGGTCCATATTAATCGTACTAAAAATATTCATCCTAAATCTTTCCATTTTTGAATCCCAAGGCAGAAATCGCAAATGATAATACAGAGTACATGTTGTCCGGTCACCTTTAGTAGAAACTCTCGGTAAAAAATGAATCTGGTAGTTTATTGGTGGAGATAAGGTTCTTATTCTATGTTCTTTCGTGGAATCGCAGAACAGATTAAATTAGCCTTCATTAAGATTGATAATGATGAGCACGGCTTAATTTCAATCTGCGAGCTACCTTGCCATGGTCGAATCACAAAAACTATTTTTGCCCTTCAGACATTTTTCACTTATAATGGCTATCACGTTTCATGGAATCCACGGAACAAACTCATAATGATATCTACAAAAATCCTCGGGTTTCACGAGCCTTTGTGCCATTTTAAAAGTTTCATTTGAGGTGTCTCCGACAATTAACTTTATCTTACGATGGTTTTTGTTCTGCCGGAAATGTCATAGATGGCGCGTCGCTTTTCCTTGGGTAGGCCAAATGTGATATTTTGTTTTTACATTAGCCCTCTTTTTAAAAAGACACTTGACTACGCGAAACAATCTATTGGAATCAAACAAAGAGGACACACTCGATTGATATTTCAGGGCTTCTAATTTTTTTTTTTTTTTTTTACATCAACTGTAGTCAACCGCACAACTGTAGTCAGTCGGCCTTACGTCCCCCTCATAGTGCTTAGGCACTGTGCGAGGTAATTAGGATTGAAAATCACCACTAGTGCAACCAGTACTCGTTAGAATTTCCGCCATTTTAACGTACTGTATCTCAACGTTCATGTTATTTAATTTAAAATTTCTAAATAAATAATAGAAAGTTTTCCACACGATCGAACAATGTTCAGCAATGTTTAGTGTGACTACAGTGATAATAAATATAAAAGCCACTTCTAATGTTCGACTGCCTCTTGGAATTTGTAATTTGCGTAGCATCGTTGCTGAATATATTATTTTGCGTCATTGTAAAAATTACCCTGCTCGTCGCATATTAATTCCCAATAGTTTTTCGAATATCCCTTTTTAGTAAGGCTAGTGTCAGTTAAAAAGTTCCAGTGTAAGAACGAGAATATAGAAACGGCAAGTGTGTGTACCGCATTGGCTATGCAAAAGCTCTTAGGACTGTCGGCTGCAAGAGCACTAAGTGCCCAAGAATACATTAATTAGTAAAAGAGTCCGGGCGCTTGCCACGTCTAGGCTTACAAGTGAGCGGATATAATGCGCACGGCAGGTCAAAGCAGCTGGGGAATAGACGTGAAAACGTGGACTTTATAGGGTTAGACAAAATGAGAGACCGGTGTCTGGAAGCATTAGCCGTCCTTACCTGTGGTTAGAGGATTCCGGTGATCAAAGAGCGTTGCTCAATTTGCAATCAACACTTGAGTTCGTCTGACTATGAAACTGAGACCATGGAACTTCCCCCCGTATTCGAAATATATCCTGGACTGGATTCGTAACTTAAATTACAGGTGTACGGGCACTAAAGTGACGCAGTCATCAAGACGTAGAGAGTTTGGGCTAGGATCTCTTTCGCAGTAGAATTTATTTCAAAATAGGGTCTCAAGAAGATATAGGTGGACACGGTTTCTCTCTTCTAAAATTGAAGACAATGTTTCTGTTGAAACATTCTAAGATCCACGCAAAATTGCTTTTCAGTCAAATGAGCGTGAGTGCTGGTCCTTTTTGCTTTTTGCCAGCAATGCAAACACATTCGAAATAATCAAGTTAGTCTATACACTTTGCCGGCAATGAAGAAAATGATAAAAATAGATTAACGCTAAGCGAATCATTCGCACATAGGCCCCTTAGCCATGGTTGCCATAACAACGCCGTATGCCATCGCTTGGCGCTCGCAATATTGACGCATTTTAATTTGGAAAATCTATTCATACAGAATGATTTTTGATGTCGCCAACTTTCTCATTATCGTTATTGTGATTACGCCGATGTCTGAGTGATGAGAAATATGTTTGTTGTGATGCCAGAAATAGTTTGTTGGCGTTGACTCGGTTCCAAAATGTGAGCTTTTCAATATCCGTATCAGCTAAATAGACGTATCCGTAATTCTGTTTTTGAAAATAGCATCGTATCAATGAGAGAGACTGATTATCGGTTTACGCAAAAATATATATGTAAATTTTGTTTTTAGTGTTTGCGATTAGAAGTAAAATACATTCACTAAACATGTGGTTAAGATGACATCAATTTGATCTTTAAAAGTATGTATTATTATTCTCTGCGTTGTCCACAGTTACAATATCAATTTTTTTACTTGAACGCGCGCTTAGCTTAAGTCCCACTATACAATTCTAAACTGTTGTGTTGATAATATACGAGAGCATTTATTAAAATTCAGTGAGGGATAAATTTTCATATAAAGTATATATTTTTTTATGGTAGCAACGTTATCTATTATTTACTTCGCAGAGTAATCCCTAATTTTATGAGTATCTACTGCCATTGCTATAAATCATAATCAAAAGGAAGAGAGGGGGGTTGTTTTGAAATTGCAACCGCATAGCCCAGCCGGGGTTCTGTTTACGTAAAAACGGTTTCGTTACTTCACCATGTAACCTACATTAGGTGTGTACGCACTTCTCGCATCATGGTGGCCATATATAACTGCGTACTGTACTCTGTAGCTAGTTACGGCCATATGCGGAATACAAACTTCGATAAATTTAGCCTTGGCTCACATCGGGGGTAGTCAGAGACCGACATGTGGCAGTCATCTCATTGTTGCCACGCCCGTGTGCCACGCACAAGATGAATAAGCATAAACACACAATGTTGCGTGCCGCGCGAGGTAGAGCTGACCTAGAGTGCGCTGGATGGAAACGACATCGATAGGAAACTCACGCCCACCCGAGCACTGACAGACCAAATTGGAGGCTCCATCTCATCGAAGTGTACTTCCAGTTGTCTGTTGCATTTGAAATTGTGTTATGAAAGTGCGAGGATATGCGACCAAGTTATTTTCCCGCCAAAATTACTTATTGCCTTATCTCAAATGGTCGATGTGTGTGCAAAAATGACAGCACTGTCTCCACCAAAATCCATATTGTCCAATAGGTGTTCCACTCCCAATTATACAGTGCTTTATTTAAAATACAATGTAGTTAGTGATTTGCAATCGGTAGGAAAGTAATTTAGCTCACTCAATCCAAATGAACCAAACAAGTTTTAGCATGTTTATTGTTCAACTGTAATATTTGAAATTCCATTAGTAAATAAGTTTACTCAAGTTATATTTAATTAATGGTTTTGTAGCTGATTTCTTGTCATCGTGTCCAGCGTTACACCTTAAATTCTCTAAAATAGTGCTGCGACCCAGGAACCTGGTTAAATCATTTTTTCCAAACCCTAAATGACTTTTACTTAAAAATTGCATACGAATATGCGTACACAGTTGTGCATTGTCGCGGTTCTATCAATTATTCCCGACACACAAGTCATCCATTTGTATTCGAAATAGCCCTGCAGAACAAAATCGCATGTGCATTGTGGTCAGGCTTAGCAATATGGTGTCGGTACTATATAAGCTTTTAGTAGTCTTGAGGACTCTAGTAAGTCTACCTCGTTACTTACACGGCCAATTCTGACCACGAATGCTCACTCACAAACGAGCAGAAATTCGTGTCTCCCTACGAGATTATATAGGTCCGAGTAATACTACATGTACGGTCGGCGGAACAAAATGCGCTTCATCGATTTTTGCGCGTGTGTGCACGGTTCAGTACAGGTCGGCATCACGGAATAGTAATCAAAATTTAACAAGGTTTTCTCTGGATTTTCAATTCGAGACGAATGATCCAGAATGGCAGCAATTGAAAAAAATGTACACTTGCAATGAACGCACATCATTCGCATTTTAATATTGCGCACCAGGTCCATGTATGGTGTAATATCCGCTTGAATGTGGGAGACTACAATAGAGAGAATTGTGGATTTCTTCAACATGAGACGAAATGAGATTTCCAGTTTTTCTCAAGCTGGATTTTTTTCCTTACTAAACTTTAAAAGTAGCTCGTTTCGTCATTTCTTAAAGATACTGCAATATATTCTTCAGCTGTTATCGCACACTGAGCTGTAAAAACAAACGTTAACATTTTGTCATGGTTGCTTTCTTTCTACTCTGTCGGTCGTGCAGTCAATTTCCAAATTTGTCACCTTGCATCTGACCGATGGTTGTTCGAGATCATTTTTATGAAAATTCTCCATGAACAAGATACAAAAAATGTTGGGAACCATCGATTTGCAAAGTTAAAACTTTAAGTAGCCCTGTACGGCTAAACTGTGCTACCTGAGCCTCCTGTACCTTCATGTCCATGTGCAGTATGTGCGCTGCATAAAACATGTGAGGTTAGCGTTTACCGTGAATACGAAAACCGCCATTACGTGAACACACTCAACGCCCACAAACGAGGCTGTCGTCAGAGAATGTCAAAAGTCCAGAAAACCACTAAACCAGCAGTAATGTGGAAGGGCAATTATGCGAGCATTGACAAACGGCGTAATCTGTCTACAGCCTTGCCATATAATTCGCCGAGACCACTCAAGTTAACTTCTAAAAATAAACCCCCAATTCGAATCAATTACTTTGAATCAATTACGTCGATTACGATCGACGAACATTTTTTTAAATATTGAATTTTTCACTTTCGTTTATTTATTTATTTTAATTATTTTTGCATATCATTTTGTTTTGAAATGTTTATTTGTTATAAAAAAAAATTATTATTATTTATCTTGTTTTATCTTTTTGGCGATTTCCCAGCAAAGTTAAGCTAATTCTAACATTTCAGGACCGGTGAATGTCTGGTTCATTTTCCATGATATGATAGTAGTGCGTTGCAGGGTCGGTGAATCAAAGTAATTGCATTCTGTGAAATTGTTCTCAAAATTATTAAACAGTGGGAAACGCCAGGTGTATTCTAATAATGATAGAAGTAAATTAGAAATCTATTTGCTGGACACAAGTAAAAAGCTGGCGATGAACGTGAAAACGATTAAACTGGTGAACAGCGAGAGTTTAATTATTCAACGTTCCAATCATCACGTATTACAGAAATTGTTCTATTTGGACCATCTAGCTCGATCAATCGAAACTAATCGTCAAAATAGTTTATACAGAGCGTAGTCCTATTTTCAAAAACAAGAATTCAAACTAATGCAATTTCGGAGTGCACTTGCAGTATACCGAATGAAATATAGAGTGATCTAGTGCTGATAGAGTGCAATCATGCAAATTGGCAAATACGGAGTTCGCCGGTCAGTACACACGCAAATTAAAATGAGCAAAAAGGACAAACACAAGATCGAAAATTGGAATAAGTGAGTGCATGGACAAATACGATAGTGCACAGATTCGATTGGGCAGATGGTCAAATATATAAAACGCATTGCAAATGGCACACAAGATCCATTTATTACCATTGCTAATGCAAGTCGTAAAGAGTAAATCCAATTTACCGTATTTCCTGCAGGCAGACCCGCAGGGCCGGATCCGGAAATAAATGGTGCGACTTTCATGGGGGGCGGCATAAGACAGAAGTTTTATTGTTCATCTAAAATCTTTTCACATTTTGAGTGTAAATTATCCATATTGTCTATTATAGATGAAACCTTCAATTAGTGCTCAAAATACAATTATAATATTGAATCTATAGCTATTTTTAAATATTTTAAAACATTATAGCAGTACACGGTGCAATCTAAAATATTAGGACATAGAGAATTTCCACAATCTGACTGCATATAGGAAGTGTTGGGACTGATTTATAGAAACGTACCCCAAAAGAAAAACACACATTACATGTCTTTGAAGATGCGACATCATTTTTTTGCACGACAGTTGGAAGCGCCCTAGGTCTCATGAAGTGTCTACCAGCGCGGTGTGTAACATTGTAGACGCACATGTACACGCACTGTCAATATTACGGTAAGTTATACACGTTGTAAGTTCTTCTACAATAGACTTCTTCGAATTCAAGAAACGCGTGTAAGGTAAGCCAGGGCATGTGCGGCATATCATGGCACTGCTAATCTCATTCAATGGATCTTTGACATTTTTTGGACATGCGTTGGACAACATGTTCTGCTTCTACATGTACATAGCTGATTTACTTTGGCGCTGCAATAACAAGTCAGCGATCATCCAGAGACCCTGAGTATAACTGAATTGGATGGATAAGGCACCTATTGGTAATGCTTCTGTTAATGAGGTGAGTCCAGCATAGTTTCACCCAAAACTGCAATATCTCTTCGTCATTTCTGAGTTCTATTAATGACTATGTCAAAGGCATCTTGTCACGAACGAGTGAAGAAAATTAATAATTTATATTTCATTCAGTTTTACAAATACTACCTAAAGTAAAACTCGAATATCAATCAATCAGGAGACACATCGGAACGGTATCGATCATTCTCACTAAAAGTCGCTGAGATTAATACAGAACTGGTCATATCTTCTAAAATATGCTTACAGTTCAATGAGGAATTATCTAAAAACATATTATTTATTCAAAAAATTCAAATCCGACCATATATTTCCAGTATTAAAACGATCTCCGTGTGTTCGAATTACATCGCTCGGTTTTGACCCAGGTTCTAGAATGAAACAGCTAGTTGAAAGAGGCAACGCTGGCAGCTACTTTAAGCTGCGCTAGAGTTTAATTTGAATCGACAGAAGCGGATGCTTCATTAGATAAAAATTCCAAGAACCAGTACCCTCATTAAATTAGTCCGTAGAAACTTCAGCTGGCCGCACTGCGCCAAAGACACAAGAAGCAGAGTGAAATTCAATCAGCGAAATGAGGAGATTTCGCCAATGACTAAATACACCAACTTTGATGTATCGCGTAATATATCCTCCTAAGATCCAGCTCTATCTGGGACACTGCTGTATACTTGTGAAGAGGTTGATCTAAATATATACCAACATCAAGTTTGATTTGCTTCCATTATCCTGGCTATTTAATTGATCAATGAGTGGTTCGTGTTATATACAGTACAATGTACAAGTGTTATGATAAATGTCTGGCAAATTTATTTTATATATATATCAAAAATTAGTGTCTGAGCACCATGAGGGGACGTAACGCCAGAAGTGCGGTTGACTACAGTTAATTGGGAATTAAAAAAATAAAATTGAAAATAAAAATTTCGATAACATTTGAGCATATTACTGCTGGCGAGGTCAGCACTACTCATGCTTCTTAGCGCAAGCGCCACCTAGAGTCGTAAAACCGAAAGGTAATCTCTGTACGCGTTTTGGCAAACTCGCTAATAACACCAAACGTATCGAGCTCTTCCGCATGGACACCATCTCTGGTGACATCTCAACTGCTCTTCCGGCATCGCCGATGGCGGCGCGCGCATCCGTACCAACAAACAAAATGGATGCGGCAATTAAGTGATACGACATTCCCTTCGCGTGGGTGACGTTCACACCGCGATGTTCTGACCACGCTCAGATCAGATATCGACATGTTCCATCACGTCGGCATCCCTCTCCAAATTAGAAAATATAAGATTTGATCCCCCATTAGCTTTGCCCGATACGTAAAGTACCATTAGTGTTGAGAATTGTAACCGATGGTACCGAAATGTTTAAAATATTAGAAAATATCTTTTTAATCCTGCCTCTTGTTCGGGAGGGCTGTTATTAATCTCGAACCAGCGAGAAAAATTCACGAATCGAAAGAATGCAGTAATCGTGCTTTCGTGTTCGTCATTCGCTCATTATCCAATACTTGTCTAACTCGAATTTAAGATGGGTACCTGGTACGTCTAAATTTCAGTTCTAAAAACGCAACCAAACGAATATGTGTGCACGCGGTATCCTTGTAGGTTTGACACGAATCAGTGAAATCACACACTTTTTTAGTTACTCATGCCGAGTTGTTGGAGATTCGAAGCTAAATCTAAGTATCGTCTATACGGAGATTGTTCATTAGTGTGAAAGGCACCTTAACGTACATTTTATACGTAAACGCACACTAGATCGAGATACGTGATAGCATGTGTTTGCGCCAGGCCTACGTGGATACTCATTAAGAACCAACTGCAAATAGCATCACTGAAAGAATGGTGGAAGAGACAAAAAAAGAAAAACGAAAGCGAAGATGTGATCAATAAATGGAGACACGATAACCCAACAAAGGGCAAGAAATTACCAGTCTCCGAGGGTTACGTCTAGAAGAAAAGAGATAGGGGAAACCATTTTTTTTGGGTAAATGTGATAAAAAAGGGTCACTCACTTTATTCGCCGAAATGCATATTTCCTCTTGAGATCTTCAAATTTTTTATATCTTCCGTACACAAATGACTTAAATGTGCGCCTTAAATTGTCACACTTATTGAAACATAACCATGTATTTTCTTTGTTATTTCTAGTCACCAATACAGAGTATATCGCTTCAGTATTTGACATTGAGCGAAAAGAAAATTTCAAATGTGTATGAGCAGGCGTATTTTGAGATAAGCAGCAATGTCGTACTGAAACAATTGTGTTTTCTTTATTGTACAGGTACACCTGTACTTTATAATTTGTCTCTTGAAAAGATTTAATTATTTTGGAGAAATATTGTACAGTATTGTGTGTAGTGTAACATACGCGCTTCACGCACAATGTATATGAATTTGTAACAAATGCTACCATGTCTACGCTAGACGTTCTCAAGGTTTATAATTTTCTATTTTTTTAAATTTACTTTTAGGTTTCATTATTTCTTGTTCGCATATTCGGGATGAGTGTAGTTACATGAATTTCACGAAGGTTGCAAATTCCATCCTATGGAAACGAAATATAAACACGATTGATGTCATCGGCGCTAGTCTGGCGGTTAGGCAGCAGTACCATTTGCAGCTGGTCTACATCGTCGGAACGTCGTAGCAGAATTTACACGCGGATATAAACACGTTTACTGCTGAGGAATGTTTTTAATCTAACCAAGCTGGTCTCTTTAGTACTTTTTTTACTGAAAGCTAGTACAATTAATCAGAACCCAGAGGTTCATTTTTACATGTATGTGGCAAACTCGCAAAGTTGCAACTAATAGGTTTTGTATTATTTCGTTCTTCACATGCTGATTAATCCTACAGTGAAAGGAAATTTTAAAAAATGGGTGAAGTGAAATTCCAAGAAAGCGGTGTTTTTTCTTGTCATAGCACGAACGCACAAATTTTAATTTAAAATAATTAACGCATTACCAAGCATGATTAGATTAAATGTTCTTGGCCAATGTAACTACGCAATAGGATATTAATTATCTAAAGATTTATTCGATCATTTGCACTGTACATGGATCTTTTTTTACGAACCATCTGATTCCCTGGAAAGCCACAAGAGGCACCAATACTAATCATTGACGAGAACAAAATATCATGATTTTGACCTTTTTGGTCAGTGGATACAAACTACTGATTGGTTGATAGAACTCATAATAACGTCCACATGCTTGGGAATATTTTAGCTCAGAAGTACATGTGCCGGTATATTTCGTATCAAATATTTGAAATGGCGTAGATCCTGAAATCGGAACCTCGGCGATTTTTCATCGGTGATCGTAACCTCGATCCCGTTGGCTCGACATGATCGCGTTTCATCGAAGAAAGCAATGCAATTTATCGGGGTACGGTTGACATCGAATGCGGTGGACACCTAGTGTAGCAACAGCCACTCTGACCCAGCTTTCGAAGTGCTGCATTATGCCCTACTCGTCAATCAATAATAGCAAGGGCTTTAATCCTCCCCGTTGATGCTTCGCTAATGCAATATTTTAATTGGGCAAACACTAGACTAATTGTTAGTAATTCGTATTAACTAGCGGATGTCCATTCGGGTAAGGCGACATAATCCGCCTGAATACCACATGACGGATTTTCCCGACGGATGTCGTCACGGCGTTAGGGATTGTGGGCGTTACAAAATGGCGTCTCAAAGTGGTGATTGACTCTCTCATAGAAAGCTTGTGTTGGGTACTACGTCCGGACAATTCCAGCGCTGTACACTTTATTGTTACAGCGACGAGTAATGATGATTGACATTTTCAATCCCCCCCCTTCTCCGTATCCGAATGAGTATTATTATCCCGTCCGTAATATCAAATTTTTACTACCGAATTTGGGCAACTTCAAAAATGAAGGAAACAATGGTATGCTTTTTCATATGCACGATTTGACGGCAATCGATATGTTTCATTATGCGTATGAAATCCTAAGACCCGATATGTCAGGCATCATTTACATTAGAGAAGATTTCACGTTTTGCTCCATCGAAATGTCATTTTGTTTTCCCAAAGACGCGCGCGAGTTTAAAATTTCCAGCGTGGTTATTTGTAATCTTCTCTTACATGTCCTCGTAATACAAAATAACATTTACGTGGAGCAAAATAAAAGCTCCTAATGTAAATGAGACTTTACTGCGGTCATTTATTTCTTCCTTATTTATTGATAACAGATTAGCAGCATTTTTACTATTTTTCTCTTGACGTGGTTACATTATGTGGAATACGAGTGCAAACCAAATTATAATTTGCTAACAATTTTACCTTTGTACTGTCTGGAATTTTTATTGGTGCGAATACTACGAGGAGGTGGGAAATTAAAGATCACCATTTTAAGTGACGTACTGTGGTTCGGCGGTCCCGGGTTCGATTCCCGGCGCGGGCTCTCGATTATTCGATCCCGGGGTACTGGTGAAAATGTGCATCTCATATAGTGCCTAAGCACTGAGAGGGGTACAGAATCTTCCTGTTGTGATATACACTTCAGTGAATTCAAAAAAAAATATATGAAGAATTATGATCGCCCTAATTGGCATGTGCTGGTTAACAGAGGGCGCGATAAGCCTATACACTGGTAAGGTGAGTTGAAAGCACGCAGCAAAAGCAAATGAAGATTGAGTCGTCGCACTTCTAATCTATCTCTCCTGTGAGATCACCTGCCGATCCCAGGAGGTTGTACATGTAAAAGCAACTGGAACCCTGATCTAGGAGCGCACGTTTTATATACAAAGGGGAATGTATGGGAGAAAGGGGGAGACCGGGAGAGTAAAGGAATAACTTGGGCATGGCCATACAAATTCGCAGTTTATACCAGTTGATCCGTTTTATGGGAGGAACCTTGCTAGACATCACTTTTAATGGCGTGATCTAGCGACACGCTGTTTCCAAATAATTGGCCATATCACCCTCCATGTGATTATCCTGCTGCGACCCAACGTTTTCGAGCGTCCATAATAAAATTCATATTCAAATTCACGGCTCGGAGAAATCAATTCGATCGTTACTTGACGCAGATAACGTCAACGAGTTAGCGTCCAGCGATTTTTTTTTGAAACGCGATTTAATTTCAGTTCATGAGCAACCTTACAGTTTCACCATACAAGCTAAGGGTATCCCGGGATCGATACTCGCCAGATGGCCTTACCGTCTGGTCGAATCTCTCCATTGTGTGGGTTATGTGCCGTCAAGCCGTTTCCGACCTCTGCATGCAGATAAAAGCTCCCCAATGTTTCCGATAGAGTACAACATCTCTCCATTAGAGACCACCTAGTACAGTCGTTAATAGACCAGTTCATATACTACAGAATATTTAATAAGATTGCTCATTATTGTTAATTATGTTAAATAATTGTAATAATAAATATATTTAAAGCACCCAGGTCACGTCATGAAAAGACACTGATCAGGCGCACGGCTAAGTTTGTCTCCTCTGGTAGCAATTTTCTCAAATAAGAATCCATTTCTTACTTCGCGGGCAACACAGCATTATCGTTTCGTCAAGAAACGAAGCAACTTATATAGGAAGAAACTTATCAGAAACTATCGCCACCAGGCTTTCTTTACGTACCTGCCCGGCGATACTCAAGCAACACTACTCTTTACCATCGATTACTATCGATAGTTTTACTTGACGTCCTTCCGTGCCAATTTGTGATTGCCAAAAAAGGTATTTCGCAAAATATTTTTTTGATCCCCTAATAATCAGTAAATCGCGTGTGAGATATTTAAATATTTCTGTATCGCTATAGTAAGAATAAAATATTTAGCTCCTTTTTTGCAAAGTTAGACTTAGCAGTCGCAACCAAACGGCAAATTTCCGCATTTTCGCCTACAAATATAATAAATAATCAAGCAAGAACAGCAAATATTTTTTTTATTTTGCTCGCATACAAGCCCTTTGAAGCCCTTAAGTGGCCGATTGATGACGCCAGAACGACCGATGGCTCGCAACAATTAAGTATCGCTTCAACGCGGCCGCCATGTTGGTCTGGCGTCCAAAGAATGAAACATTACCCGAAATGTTCTCTCTTCCGTCACAGACATGAAGTTTAACTTCATCCCCGCGTAATCTTTACGCACACTTTTTTTTTCTATATTCCAAGCGAAATGTCAAGTCACTACAGTGGGTCTCAATAGACGATGCGTTACGCGCCGTGTAGGAACTTTGGATCAATTACCAGCTGATCTTTTTTAGTGCGCATATAGTCGAGCGGGAAGCACATCATTAGAATCAACTTGGTGCATCTACTGAAATTCCCAAATGGCTTTGACGCGTGCTGAACTGTAGAGTGAAACCCCCCGTTTTGCTCGGCCGGTTTGGCTTAGTATAGATTCCCCTTTTCGAGTCCCCGCTGCGATCGCGATTACACGAAAGCGAATTTCGACTATCACAACTACACGGCGCTTTTACAACCAATTCAACGTGTATTTATTCTATCCTTTGTTCGCTCAAATCCGAGCCGAACTGGTAAAAGTCAGTCGATGCTTTTTTTTGCCCCCGATGTAGCGAATGCAAGCAACCTGGCTGTACAGTGTAACCAATGTTTGCCTGCTTCCGTTTTCATCAGGGGCAGCGGCACAATCTGCGCCTTGTAATGTTATTTATGCGATGTAAGTTGAATTTTTTTTAAATGGCAAAGTAGAGAATGAACTCGTACATCGATGGCTTATGAAAAGTTTGCGAGAAAAAGGACAAATGCTGTGCAAGACAGATACTTCTGATGCAGCCCCAACATGTTCATCAGAGAGTACAGATTATGAAACAGAAAAAGCATGCCCAAGTCGACATTACGCGTACCTTCTGAAACTCAATATTGATAATCGAAAACGCTGTGTTGTGATTGGACTTGATCCTGCACGGCAACATGGGTTCGTGTAGGTTAGGCGAGTACAGACTTTGTACGTTTTTACATGTAACTGCTATTAAACTATCTAACTGGCTTTCAGAAGGGCAACAGATAGCTAAAATCCATGTTTAGTAAATGTAACCGAATTGTTTTTATATTTATGGTCTTCATCGAAACTGCAGTCAAACTTTCACGTCTATTTATTTCATTGATTGCACGCAACCCCTTCTTATGCGTGCAAATAGGAGACACGCTTAGCACTACAGCAATACATTTCGTAAATGAAATTATACTACTTTGATAGCGAACATAAAAGATACAAGCAAATAAAATAAAAAATCGACATGCAATGTTATTACTTACGGAATATCATCTATAATATTTCAACAATGTACTTTTAAAACTATTTATTGTTTGTTCACGCGAAGTTAGATAGTCGTCGGTTGGTTGGTCGTATTTAAAAGTTCAGATCATCCGATGCTAGGTTTATCAGCTAATATGCGATCAAATGTAAAAGCGCCTGTAAACAGAGCCATTGGATGTACACAACGTGTACGTGTATATTCGGGGTTTGCGCAGTGCATGTACAGTACTTGAATGATGAACTGGTGTAGCCAGGGAAAAATCTGGCAAACCTCTAACCTTTTCATCAAGAATTATTAAGAGGTAATCTACTGGAAGGTAATTCGATGTGATAACTTTGGAGCAAAATATTTTCCACTCCACATGTGAAAAGTGGCGCCGTGCCTGAAAGCCCTTTTATCAACTATATCGTCAAGCAGTGCGCTATATAATGTCGAAACGCGCTCGCGTATGCTGTACGTGAACATGTAAACGCTACGTAGCAATAAAGGCTCTCGTGTGGGGAGTGCTTTAAAACGCTTTGAGCTAAGCCGACGTAAAATATCGTCTTTAAATTGCCGTTGGTTTCCGTATAGAAGAGGCATTTAGATCAGTGGTAGTCACACTTTTATTCTCAGCGCATCCCCTAAAATTTTGTCGTTTGCCTAAAGCAGCACTGAGGCCATGATGTCACCATGAGTGCATAATGCATAATGGATACGGAAATACAACAATGGATTTGAAATATAGCATCTCTGAGTATCTCGCGGACTAAAAAATTCTTCAGTAACCAGAATTTAACAACGAAACAGGGAGAGTTTTCTAACGCGCTCCAAGAATGGATAACCACTGATGATGGACAAGCCTAGAGATGTCTTCTATTAAAAGTTTATTAATAACGATAAGTTTTGGACGACGGTACCTATCTGACATACCTCCGTATTCCAGTCGGTGACTTAATTATGTTTGAAATGGCCTCCATGAGCGAGCTGTATCTGAATTATTATCTCGGTCTCTATAAACAAGCCCTTTCGGCTAGAGGGGAGTCATAGTTACATAACTAAACATAGTCTTATTGATTATTTGTTGACACATGCAGTTTTCGTACAACATTTGTTCATGGCATCCTATCCACAGTCCCTATATTCTAGAAGTAAAGCAGTTTGCAAATTTGAATTTCCGAATTTATTTATTCTTCAATTGCCAATACAAGTATTGCATGGAAATGGAAGACTTGGCTGATACGACTAAGTAATGAATGTACTGTACTCGACAAATATTTTAAGTAGACGCTACGTGTCTTGTTTTCTAAATCCCCAAGCATCTTTTGAGCACACTACACTGTGCATACATGTATACTGTGCACACATAGTTTAATGTTGCTCTAATAATTCGGTTGCTGTAATATAACATATCCTTTTCAACTCATTAATATTCGTAAACAGAACGACATTCGTACACAGAATAAATTACAAAATGCTTGATATTCGTATTCTTCTATACTTCCTTTTACAAATAAGTAACTTCAGAGCCATGTTCTAATAATATGTAGCAAGAAATTGATATAATACAATAACAATTGCAATAAACACATACGACGAGATAAATTAACTCTTTAGATAATACAAATTTCATGATATTTCTCGTACAAAAACAATTTTATATGTTGGGTAGCTTTACAGGTTGTCTTATAGGAACGTAGTAAATGTTAATGGAGTCAGACTCGATATTCGCAACCGTTAAAATAACTAACCTAACGATCAGCATAAAATGACGGGCACGACATCTCTTTGGACTAAGAATTGTAGGGTAACAGCTACTGTGAGAGGAAGTGGTTGTTTGGTGTTATTCTAGGACCATATCCAGTGCCGTTTCTACGTGATTATACGTGACCCTGTCTCTCTCTGTGTGCCACAGCGTTTCACAGGCAAGGTGCATAAATTAGAAATAGGCCTGAACGGCGCGCGTCTACGTCCGTCTAAATGGCCGTGTCACGTATAATGCGAGCGCATAATAGATAAGGAGTCCGTCCGATCGAATCTCTCGACGCGCCCAACACTCCCTGAATATGGGTCACAATTGTTTTATCAAGTTCCACGTGCCAACATTTGCGATTGGCGTGTGCCATACAAGTGAATAGAACAGAGCGGGGTGACGTAATGTGCATGCTGGAACCAAAGATTCGTAAGGTATAGAGCACGACACTTTGTTAACGCTGGAATCGGATGTGGAATCGTACAGTGACTATTTGTTTCAAAGCGCGCAGATTTAAAGTCAAGCGTCCGTTGCAATTCAAAACATTGCGTCCGTTGCAATTCAAAACATTGCGTCCGTATTCGATTAAAAAAATCTCTATTGCGAGATCAATAGTTTCCCAACATGCCCTCGCCAACGGCGGCTTGTCTCTCTACTCGGTATAATTCCTTGGTAGCACCATTGATCGAAAAGAAACTGCAAAAAAAGTTGCAGCGGATATCGCATGGCTATCCTGCATTTCGTGTGCTTCCAAAATACATGTATATAGGTCAAGGTACAGCACGCTGTACTGTATGAACTGGTTTGATAGTAAAGTTCTTGTAATTAACCCTTTTGTTTCAGTTGATTAACGTGTGCCTAAGCACCAAGAGGGGTACAGAAAATTCTGTAGTACAGTTAACTACAGTTGATTGAGGGGAAAATCCGTTGAATTTTCATTTGGTATTCGATCTTAGAAATACCCATAGGTGGCACTATTATCGTCAATCATTTGGGTAACAGTTTTAAGTTTCACATTTAATTTTTAACTAAACGATGAGCTGCATGATTCCTGGTTTTCACTAGGATCAGCCAATGGCGCGCACATGTTAATAGATGGTGGGATATAGAGCGTAAAAACTGTCAAAATCGTTCAAGATATTTAAGACGCTCTTGAGAACGAACATCTTGATCTCGACAAGTCTAAAATTGTCTAAACAGAATGCCGAAAAGCGTCGTCATGGTTCCATGTGTCTACAATGGACAGTCCGGTTGCTATAAGGAAAGAATTTATAATCTTGTCGTCTCTTATCGACATTGAGGATGGGGAGGAGGGGGCTAAGAGTGATAAAAATTAATTAAAGTTCGATAATATTGTTCATACATCGCCAGCTATGGTGTAAACAGCCCGCAGTCTCGCTTCAGAATCGGTAATGCTTGGTGCAGGTGGGAATATCAGGATTGAGGTTGTCTGTCGAATTTCTAATGGGGTTTGGATTGAAATAATAATGTCGTGGGGAAACACGCCGCACTGATTAAATTCAGATTTCGTGATTGAACGCGTGCAACCGAACTGGAGGGGAGTCTCGTCAATTATAAATGAAACTAAACTGGAGCGAAAGCTGCAGGGTCTTGTGGACTTTTTCGACATGGTATCAAATTGAACTGTGATTGGTGGTTCAGAAAACCTAATTAGTTTTAAAGACCCAGTTTCTCTCCCCCACCCCCTCCCTCAATCGATCGCTTCATTGTAGCGCCCCAAAATGGCCTTCCTCTGTGTAGTTTGATTGATGGAACTGTCATTCAATCCTTGCAGTCATGGCTGGAACGGTTGGCGTCATCCAGTTTGGTGGCTTAAAAGCTCCACGTTACACAAAAACCGTTGTCAAAGCATTTTTAAGTTTAAAGTGCGATGCGATCACATAAATTCGTTTAGCAAAGTTTATTTCTGATAAAAATAAGAATGATGCGTAAATTATTTTAACAAGTCTTTTACGAAGCATGTCCCACGTAAACTTTAGAAATAAAGTTTGCAACACCGTTCAGCAAAATTGTTCAGGCTAGGACTCAGGTCTCAGGAATCTATGCTACCAGACATTAGGCTCATCAGAACACTTAAAAAAATTAATGGAATTTTATTGTTAGCAGAAACGTTCGTCAGGCAATTTAGTCTTACCCCTTCAAATCATTTTGTAGAAGGCCCTGCGAAATGATGGCACGTTGCAAGGACCTTCTTGCCCTCCCAGAAAAGGAAATGTCAAAACGATTCGAAGGATCAACTCCAAAGACATTAGTCCTTAGGGAGACGACCTGAATCCCCTTTCCCCAAGTTTTACTATGGGGTCTGACCGTGTGTATCCTTTTTACTGAGCAGCTATGGAAGCGAATTTATAGATAGAACATATACAGTATATATGACGTTATGCCATAATGATTCGCCTTCACATTTATTTTAGTTAATGCGGAATCGAGATTCTCATACTCAAGATGTAAGATATTTTTTGTGTTATCCTGGCTTTAACTTGCTAATGCAATACGAGGTTACTGGTCGATACCATAGTAAAGTAAATCTTGTCTCGAGTCAGAGGGTCAAAGACAGAAAATAAAGTCAGTCAGTGATCGATCGTCAGATCGAGTTGGTCCTTTTTCGTATAACTGTGTTCATTGTAATCGTGTCAGCGGCTGTCATGGAGCTGGCCGGCCGTAGCCCAGGGGGCAGATGTGTGTGACAGTGAGACCATTTTATCGATGCACGTCATGCAGGAGCAGAAAAAAGAGGCAAAGAAAGACTAAGAAAAAATGAACGTAACACAGCGATGCGTGGAATATCAGCAACTTTTCTCAGAGCAAGATGCACACCAACACACAGTATTATTGGACCTTCTTTTATAGTTTAGATAACTAATTAATAGTTAAGATAATAATAGCTTAGGCAATTTGTTAATTATGCAAACGGAAGCAACTAGGCATGGCAACGATTCTGTTCTCGGTGTATTTCCTTAATTGCGCATGTCATTAGTGTTGGAAACAAAAATTGTGTTTTTTTAATTTTTCGTAAACATCATTCAATTAGCCATATCTCTTGCTTTCTTCATATCTCACGGTATTATATGTGCTACCTCTAAGCGCAGAAATATGGAGCATTTGAATTTCCTTTACGAATGCATTTCAGAAAACAACTTGTCGCAATTTTATTTTTTCTTCTCCAACTTTAATGGTTAGAGAAAATTATGCCGCTAGCTTTCACTATCTAGTTAAATTTTACTTCAAACTACAGAAACGCTCATGCTTGTTGAAAAACAAACATTCAATATATGCTCATTATGAATTTCATTAAGTGCATATTAATTATATTTTTCAAATAGAATCTCCAATCCTCGTGCTCTAAGGTGGATCTACAGGAGCTCAAGGAGTTTCTCTCTCTGACTCAAGTATAGTGGAAAAACGACAGTCATGTCTGGTCGTCTGTGTGCATCGATGTCAGAAAAATTGCATCCAATGAGCGAATTTAATCGGTTAGCGAAAACGCACCACATTTAATTGACCCGCGTATTTTTATGACAGTTATTTTAACCTGCCAACACCATACTAAAAACAAACGTACCGTCACTTTTGTGCCCTGCTGCTAAAATTCTATTAAAATTCTGCTATCGGATATCTGTACGCTTAAATACAGGCACACGAAGCCCGATCATGCTTATTGAAAGTGTATTTTCCTAGAATTTTCTTGAGATGTTGTTGTGAATAACATTTTTAACAAGAGATAAGAAATGACATAAATTCGCTGCAGGCCTGCGACGCACACTTGAGATGTTCAGTATCACTTATCTTAAATGTTTTTCAATGGAAACACTTTAAGTTAAGCGCTTTGGAATACTTGTAAAATAAAAAAAGTGTCACAACTCTGCCTTTTACCAATTCTAGTCTGGTGTACCGTGAAAACGTGTCTAAAAGCCGCCGATTTTCGCAGATTATTAACCGATGTTGGATATTCGACGGGCTAAGCAAGAAAAGGAAAAATTAAATCGCGGCTATTGAAAAGAACGGTTACTTGCAACCGACGACGGCAAGGTTGCCCGAGAAATCCGTGACAGAATGCCGGTGGCAAGTGCAACGACCGCGG
>JAQGBY010003080.1:0-20431 GCA_034698785.1 Mycogona germanica
TTGGGGGCTCCGAGGCGACCATAATTCGAAGTTGATTTCTCAACTTGTTTGAGCGGTCAACTTCATGACGAAAATGCGCTTTTCCCTCTAAACCATCGCGAAATTGTTGCCTGTGCGCATGCGCAGATGACGTAATTTGATGTGGAGGATCAACTCAAATACGAGTTCAAATATGATTCTCGTTTCCAGATTACGTCATCTGCGCATGCGCACACTCCACACATTCTGATTTGTACGCATGTGCAGATGACGTAATCTGGGAAGGAGCATCTGATTTGAAAGACGAAAATGTGGGCCCTGTTTGAGATGTGGAGAAAGAAGTACTGTTGCCAAAATTGTTCACCCGACGGGAACGATGCTCATGAATTTCGAGTGACCTTTCCTGTCCGACGCTTTTTGTTAGACGTTTATTTATTTTCAAACAAACTAGCGTTTCAGTTTTGGATATTTCATGCGTTTGCGGGGGTGGTGAGAGAAAATGGAACTTAAAGAAAGGGAAAATTGTATTGCTGAATTTTTCTGGGACTGACTAGATGTTGGCAAATGCAAATTTCGTTCGTGGACCGATTAAAAAATTAACCAGAATTATTTAAGTTTTTAAATATTTTTTAAAATCAGCACTGTTGCGGCAGTTACACTGAAATGAGGTTATTGCTGCTCGGATGGGGGATTTTCACTTTCGTGTGAACTCGTGATTTAAAATTTTTTTAGCAGTTCCCACGAGTCCAACGAATAAAAATGTTCTGAAAATGAGTAGTATTTATCTTCGCATTTGATGACTCAATTTTTGGAATTTAATAATAATTGGGAATCTTGTGAGACATATCACTTTGCACATGTGAGTGCTCTTAAGCATTTGAATAGCACCCACATTATCGTCGGCATTTCCGTCAAGAGAAGTCTCATTTGAATTTACTAATTCGGCTAAAACAGCCGGTTAAAACAAAACCAAAAAAATCTCTTAATATCCCAGGAAAGATTCACTATCGTTGACCTAGAAATTTGCGGCACTGCATTCTGTTCAAATGCCATTGCGCTGTGTTGCGCCGTTCGTGAGTTTCCGAGGTGACCTGATTGTTTGCATGAATATTCATGCAAACAAATAAGTGGTCCTGTAGCTCTCACAGTGCAAAGATAAGAAATCCACCACCGTGAAAGTGTAGAACAAATAGTTAATTCGTAAATTACAAAATAAAACCATTAATCATTGACCATCTCATAATTTTGTCCATCCACAAATATAGAGAATGCTAATGATTCGCGATTAAAATACCGATTTTCACCGGCTGCACTAATCCTATTTCTAATTCCATTGATTCGGAGTGTCGTCTGTTCTAACCAATCCATATTTCCAATCCCGCAAATCTAGATCCACTGCGGTATGCATCATTGCTACAATGGTCAACTCGCCAGAATCGCCTTCATCCGACCGCAAAGAATGGATCGCCACCTGGGACCCCTCGGCGCCGCCTCCATGGGCGTTGGTACTCGTCCTCCTTCTCCTCACCTCAAAGACCACCCAGCCGTGACCGCTGGCTGGCGATCGTCCGTCAACACCGACCCTGTCCCTGAGCCGACCAACACCACCTGGCGATCGTCCGACCAAGATTCGTCAGCCGATGATCATCGGGCGCTATCCGGTGTTGACCAGCTGAGCAACACCTTCGGCGAGCAGCTCCAGATGTCCGACCGTCGTGTGGCCAACACTGATTTCTTCTATCCGCCGAGTCCCCATCATTCCGGATATCGCCCCACCCATCTCTTCGCCAACTCGATACGGAGTGACTACGTGTTCAACACCAGCAGTCGGCGGCTGGGATTCCTGTCGGGTCGTGGTCCCTTCGTTTGCGGCGAATCTCTGAGCCCGACGACATTCGGCGGAACTGGTTTCACTGGTGCCGTGAACAGTGGTGGTTTGTGGACGTCCTCGCCGGTCATCGCCAACTGCAGACACTACATCGCCGTGCCGGGCATGGATCCGAAGAGTGCTGGAACCGAAGGAGTGGGTGCCGGAGCCCGACCCACACTGGAAGACGACAGGTCGACGGTGGGTCAGCGGTGGCAGCAGTCGCCACGTTCACGAAAGAAGTTGAAGATTGGTGGTAAGATTTGGAGAATCTGTTAATCTCGTTTGTTCTAATGGACAAGATTTATAATGTCTTTCTATTTTAAAGGCCTCCTGGAAGATCACAAACAACCTAATTTTTAAATGGCACCACAAATTATTTTAAGTCACTATTGGAGACACCCCATTTTTGGCAAATGACTTTTTTCTGATTCAGTGAGCCTTATTTTTGTGTAGGTAACATGTTGACAACTATCAACGAATTGCGCCAGTGGAACTTGACCAGCACCGGAATGAAATGCCTCAAACAGTCAAAGTCCGGAGTTGAATTTACGATCATGTCGTACAACGTCCTGGCCCAGTGTCTGCTGGAGGATAACAGTAAGTTTGTTTCCTTTTCTGTTGTATCAAAACACCAAGAAACATTAACGCGTATTTCCCTTTAAATAATGTTCACGGTTCGTTTGATCTCTCCGAAGCCCAAAATGCATCCAAGTTTACATTTATCTTGTTGAAGTCGGCAATTTTCGAACGTCTAATTTTGTAGAAGAATTTCTAAGATTTAGAGTATCTTATGAGGTTTACGGTACAATCCTTAAAATGATCCAGAAGGTGTTGAATTTGTAACATTATTTTTGTTCTTCCCTTGTCGGATATTGAATTTAATTTTCTAATTTACTTTTATTTTCCATGGCTAAGTCTACTTGTATTATCAATGCGACGAACGAGCCCTGGTTTGGAATCATCGTAGTAACCAGTTGCTTCGGGAGTTTGTCCAGGCCGATGCTGATGTAAGAGTTTAGATTTTGATCGCTAGTTGATCGTGCTCATGGATCTTGTCAGTTTGAGATTGAAAACAAGTTTTCCTCTCCCATCCAGATTTTATGTCTTCAGGAGATTCAGAGCAATCACTTCAACAACTTCTATGTGCCTGAATTGAGAAAGCTTGGTAAGTGCAACTTCATTATAATCTAAAAACCTTAAAATAAAACATTTGCAGGACTTTCAAGGATTTTTCTTTCATTTTTTTTTTTTAATATTTCTCGTTGCTTATGCTCTCAGATTTACTATTTAGTTTATATTTTGTCAAACTCCACATTTTTTTATTTTTTATTTCAGCAATTGGTATAACGTTAAAAAAAAATTCCAAAACAATCATCCACCAATTGCGAATGTCTCGAGCCCTCTCATTGCTTATTTGCAATTAAAATAAACTTACGGTGGTCTAACTGATTGTGACAGACTGAGACTGAAATTAAGGACAAAGTTGTCTAAACTTGCTTGCACATCCTGTTTTTTAAATACTTGTAGAAGAATACTTGTACTTAATTGATGTGGCAGCATTTCAAATTTATGACTACGTTGCATTGGTTTCGCAATTTCTGTAGTTTAATTTTTGAACTTAAAAATGAAATAGTTCCTTGTAAATTTCAGATTTTTAAGTAGTCGTGATTGGTAACAAGAATTGTTTGGGTACTCATTAATCCCTGGCTCTTGCCGTCGAAAAATAAAGTAGGTAACCCTCTCATTTGCCTTCATTCCAGGCTACATTGGCACGTTCAAGAAGCGGACTGGCAGCAAACTGGACGGCTGCGCGCTCTTCTACAAGCGAGACAAATTTGTCGTAGACTCGGTGAAGACTGTCGAATTCTGCCACCCTGATATTGGCACTGAGCTGGCCCGCGACAACATCGCCCAGTTGGTGACCCTGCGACCGCGCAGTGCCGGCCGACGTATAGCGGGCGGCGATGGCGGCAACAGCAGCAGCTTCGACACGTCCGGCACCTTCATCGTGGCCAACACCCACTTGCTCTTCAATCCGGGTCGTGGCGACATCCGGCTGGCCCAGCTGCGCATCCTGCTGGCCGAGCTCGACCAGGCCGCCTCTCACCCACTCCGCCCTGGCTACCGACCCATCTTGCTGTGCGGCGACATGAACAGCGAGCCTCACTGTCCGCTTCACCGGTTCGTCTGCACCGGACAGCTGGACTACGAGGGACTGATCTCCGGCGACGTGTCCGGTCAAATGGACGGAGCCAAACGGGGACGCTTTCCGCTGAGCCGGGAACTGGTGCCGAGAGTGCTGGGCATCTCGGATCATTGCCAGTACGTGGACACGCTGAGGACGCGTCAGGCCACGTTGACTAGACAGGAAGAGAAATCTGACGCCAAAACTGAACCGAACTCTGAAACAAATCGTGCGAGCGCGAAAGTCGATAGTCAAGGTGACGCTCCGGAGGAGCACTCGGAAGTGGAGGACGATGACAGCGATGCCGAGTTCGCTACTGGCACCATGAGCCATCGCTTCAACCTGGTGTCCGCCTACAATCATACTTTAGAACGCCTGAATGGCCAGTCCGAGGTGACCACCCATCACTGTAGAAACAGCTCCACGGTCGATTACATCTTCTATTCTGTGGAACAGAAAGACTCGTGTCTGCGAGACAACAAGATCGTCCACAGCGACGTGAAGGAGGGCAACCTCACTCTGCTGGGCACCTACGGACTGCTAGGCTCTGACGAGTTGGACCGATTCGGTGGATTGCCTAACGAGTTTCAGCCGTCTGATCACTTGCCCCTGATGGCCAGGTTCCTGCTCAGACCGGACTCTGGCTGAAATTCTGGTTCAGTCGTCGTTTGGGTTCGAATCCAGCCGTTTCGCGAGTTGTTTATCTGATGAGTTTGAATAGATGTAGATGTTATAATATTGATGTGCATATTTATCATTGTCTCTTTTGTTGGGGAAATGACTGTCGTTGTGTTTTAGACGGTTTATCAAATCAAAAGAGCGAATGAAACTTGGGATCGAAAACTCAAAAGTAAAGCTCGTAGGACGATGGAGCAATCTAACGTCATCAAAGGCTGGAATCCTCAATTTAAGAAAATTATCCTAAAAGTTCCTCTAGTCCTTCTAACCTCCTTGAACCAATGTTTCAGATAATTTAAAACTATTTTAAAATCTTACCTACTCACAAAGAATATACGTAATTTGACATTTTGTTTTGTTCCTCATTTTAATTCCTGCGAAGTTTTTTTGATTTTGATTAGAGAATAATATCTGATCATTTTGTTCAAAAGATCGGTCAACATGGTTTCGGTTGATTCCTAATAATACCTACCTGAACATTTTTCATGTTTTGCTTAAACTAAGTGAATTTTTTGTGTAGTTAAGAGTGGAAATCTGCACCTTGCACCATTACACCTTTTTATTGTTCACACGCCACTGAAATTCTTAACTGAACGCTTGTTTTATTCCATGTACATTGCAAGGAGACTGCCTCTATTAGCACATTACTACCGATATAGATTCAAATAGTTTTATCATTATTTAACTCTTGAGTATATTTGAAACCGTTTGTGATTTGTTTCTTGGCATATCTATTGTATATACTCGGAAAGCAAAGGTGCTAACTTCTGCCAATTTTGGTGATTGGAACTAACTGGAAGCATTTTTGTTTGCCAACGACGCATTGAACATGGGTTCAGTCGCAGATGGTTTTGTTGGTTTTAATATCTAGTACTTATGGCTTTGTTTCTATGTCGTTTCCCAAGTTTTCTCTAAAATCGTTATTTTTTTAATGTGATTTTCTATTTTTCCGGAAGTCATTTGACTTAATAAAAAAAAGAGGACAGAGAAGCAACACGAAATAATCACCCGCTCACTCTGCGTACATGACTAACTGTTTAGTTCAACATTTTCAATAAACATATTCACAAAAGTACACTGCAAAGTAATTTCAACATAACCTGACAAACTTTATATCAAAACACAACTGGTCGGCTTAGAATCATTGCACACCTATTACATGTGGAAGCGATTACTATCTCATGTTCCCCTCCCACGCATTACAACTGTAATTTTTCAAATAAAACTTGTCCGCATTTTTTAGTCATGTGGAATGATGTGGAATCAACATTTGTGGAAGAGTTCTGGCTACAAAATATCGTTAAGCAACCGCGGTTGATTTTTAAAAGCCTAATAAATATAAAATGGTTTAAAAGTAATTACAGAACATGAGAAACCAAAATAGAATATAGCTTTCGTGCAGGAGGTTTACAAACTACAATGTGTGAACCAGTTAATTACATCAGTACATACAATTGATTATTTACAGTACTTTAAATGAAGTAGTTTCATGATTTCAAATTCAATTTATCTAACATGTTCCAGTTTGGTACACAATTGTTTGCCATAAAGCAGAAACAAAATTTAGTAAAACGGAATCAACAAATGTTAACCGGATGCAGAAAATTTAAAGTGTTACTTGATATCTGACTCCGAAGGAACTATTACGGAATCAATAACTGATCACTGTAAGTAGTTCACATGGTCTTGACCGACGACTTTTTAACAGGAAAATTAACAAATTATGCCATTCATTTTACTGAATAGAATACAGATAATAAAACAGACAGTTAATCAAATCTGCTTCAAATGGTGCACTTAAATTTTTGAGGAAAAAAACCACATCGCAATGTCAAATTTGGTGACTATTTTACTCGTCATTGGAGTTGTTCTCCAGAAGTATTATCTTAACAAAGTACAAAATAAAATTACACAATAAATAATAAAACTAATCACCGAGAAGTTGGACGTCGACTTGGGTTTCCACATTAACCAATTATATTGCCTCAGAAATTTTCGATATCTTAAGTCACCTTTTCGAAACAACCAGATTTCTACGTTAAGATTAATGCTAATGAAGCATTAACTTTCTATCTACGATCACAACTGGTAGTGTTTTCCTACGAAATTTTGGCGCGAAGAAAAAATATTCGACGCCCTGTGATTGGCTGATTTGATGACGTATCGCAACTTCGAAAGCGAAACGTCCCCAAATCAGCCAATCACAGGGCACCGAAGATTTTTCTTCGCGCTGAAGATTCGTCGGGAAACCATACATAATAAATCCCTTTTTTGTGTGATATAAAAAGTTGAGGTACCAACAAAAAAAAATCAGTCCCTATATTTTTGAACTTATATTAAGATTTCTATCTTTGGGATTGGGATCTATACGTCAATTATTTAAAATTCATAAATCTGTGAAGCTTGGCTTTTGAAAATGTCATCTATGAATTAAATTCACAGGTTGTATTAAGAAAGGTATATTAACTTACAAGTTGCACCATATAGAACCTGTCTTTTTTTTCAGATGTGGAAAGAGGCACAGACATGTTTGGCTCTCTACAATACGTCTATTGTTACGAAGTAGCCCTAGCGTACAAACCATCATATGATATGGTCCCATGAATAATTAATGGACGTTTACAAAAAAACACACACACGAAGATATAATTTAATGCGATTCCTTAGGCCTACTTGGTTAACATTGATAAATGGTAGATTTTCAACATTTCTACAGGGTCAGTGTTTTTGCGGTCGATTCGAGGTCAGATATTAATGTGGTTACCACAATTAACTAGCACGAAATTAATTGATACCAATGTACATCCACCAAGTAAAATTGTTTATGGTCGTTGTTATCGCGAGATTAAATCCCCAATTTATACACAAGTGATCATTTCACTGTTTGCTTCACGGAAATGTCATTTTGTTTTGGTCGAAGTGATTTGATTTTTTTTTCTCGCGTTTCGTCGTTAAGCCCCCAAACTAAGTGGCATTTCCATGGCGCAAACTGTCAAATGGTTACTTGAGTGAATAGGTCTTAACACCTTGGTTGTTAAGAAAAACTTCAGCATTAGATTTTTCAATGTCAAGTTAGTGTTTCATGTTTGGAGGTCAATGTTGTCATTTGGTTTATTTGTTAAGTTCTCTTCATTTTCTAGCTACATCCTGTCGATCGGTAAGAATTATTGTTGAACTGTGGACATTATTCATAATTTAAAAGAAATTCTGAAAGAGCCACCACGATTTTAATTTTGGCCTCAACTGATCAAATGACCAATGTCGACCAAATGGTAAACAAATTGACTACTCGGTAGGGTCACTCCATTGAAAAAATTCAAAATACATGCATTTTTCACAATTAATTAACCCACACTTAAAAGCAAGTTTCAGAGTTGTCGGCTAAGAAATTCTAAGATATGCCTAAACATCGCGTCAAGCTAAACAAAATGACTTATCAGATGTTTTTATTTTGGCAAGTGATATATTACCGTGATACTCCAAAGCAGCAATTACAAAATTTGTAATTGGTCTAAAAAGAAAAAGAAAATCTCGTGGCACATTATTTTTTCTCCTCGCTCGACCCAGGTTTCTTTTTATACAACGTCTACGGTATTATTATTATTATTATTATTATAAGGCTTTGGAAACTACCGATTCAGATACAAAGTCTGGTATTTGTTGGTACGCGTGATAAAGACGTTTAATTTTTACAATTCTATTTCACTGACACGGAACGAATAACATATTCGACAATGCTACTATCATGTTAAGGACTCGAGCCTATTCACACCCGAATCTTAACGTTCTCAACAAATCTTAACGTGTTTTTTTTTTGTAAGGCAAATTAATTTCTACAACACTCTTACATATTTCGACGTGGTTACTATCGAGAAACAAACTTTTCAACAATTTTTCGCAATCAACCGGTCTCATAGTCTCCGAACAAATCTAAAAACAACTTTTATATTGATTTAAAATCAATAGATTTAAATCAATGAATCGAATATATCATGACTACGTCGTTAAGCCTGATCATAATTATTATTTTTATCAATTATCAATGATGATTGTAAATCCCTAAGTTATGACGACTTATATTATTGGTTTATGCAGAAAGTAATATTATACAACAAGGATTTTAACAGTTATGCGTAAGACAATTTGAACTGAAATCAACAACTACCAGTCGAGCTGGTAATTTGTTTTAATATGCCAATTTTAACTAATAGTAAAAATCATTATGAAATTATTATTAGTACTTCCGTGTACACACGATTTAATGACCGCTGGGAGAAAATTTGCACTGAATGGAAAATTGAAAAGAAAAAAAAGTGGTAAGCAAAAATTTAACAGACCACATTAGATTTTTGCGAACGCAATTCATGGAACATCAAATATTACGTAATGAAGTCGGGGAAAACATTTTCAAACAAAATTATGCATCTAAAAAGGATTATGACATTTCATTTTTACCTGTTCACCAAATTCAATGAAGCGTAAATAAAAAAATGTATACAAAAATTCGTTTCGCCCATACCACGTATGTCTAAGATGGTAACATTTTAATTTTCCAATAAAACAAAAAACCCATTAAAAAAATCTGCGAGGCCAAAAAAAAAGACCAACCTCCAGTTATCATAAAAAATTTGAAAACGGAAACGAGGATATAATATATATATATATACTATATTTATAACGACCACTATCAATGTTGCTGCTGTTGTCCAAATTCATTCCAAGTCTGTCGATGCGCCTGTTTAATAATCGATTTTTGATCACTCACTATACACAAATTTGTATATGCGGACACAAATATATTTTTAACAAGCTCGATTAAATATTCTGGGGGACAAGGGGGAGGGGGCTAGAATTATGCTAGAATCGTGTCGATGCTAATTACTGGAACGCCATATCCTGGCTGTATAAGGGGGAGGAGGGGATTAACACTCGTTAATAATGTGGTGGAGAAAGCGCTCAAAGGGGAAAACACGGGGATGGAGTTAAATAAAGATACTGTACAACAGTGGACAGGAAGTTGGGGGTGGAGTGGGACAGGAGACAATGCCGCTTACATCTATACGTAATCTAATCACCGCAGAACTGAAGGTAAAATCCAGTTGGGCAGAATGTCCGACACTTGGCTGGTGCAAATTTGGTAAGTGGAGCCAATGGAGAGGCTGGAAATTTTGCGAATTTTTTGTTAGAGGAGGTTGAAAAACATTTTCCCCATTCACGAAAATTGGTTCAGTTTACGTTTCCCGATGAACCATTTTCCAAATTACACGATTAAGAGGAGAAACGACGATGAAGGGTTGATTCACATGACTGGGCAATTTTTCTTTAGTAAATTACAGAACTTGGAGAAACTGGGCAATTTTTCTTTAGTAAGTTACAGAACCTGGAGAAACCGCGAAATTCTTACAAAAATTATTCTCTGATTTCTATTGGAAAATATCGAAATACCAACATCAAGCTCGCGCTTTTTAAAAAAAAGAAAAATGACACAAATTAACAAATTTAACACTTTTGTAAAAGAAAATGTGAAGTTTACGCTGCTATTTTGTTGTTTTGCCAAGTCAAGCATGATCAAGAAAGTATCCTTATTTCGATAAACGATTTCATAAATAAGATATTATCGAGTTTATATTTCATTTGATGGATTCTTTCGTCGCATGTCTTCCAGGTATAGCGAAATTGCTCGTCATGTGATGTCTAGTCAACTACCTTCTTTTTTTCGTCAAAAACAAATCAATTCCGAGTTGAACGGTTAGTGATGATTTCACATTTCGTATCCGTACCGACTTAGCAGCAAAAGAGTTATCTGAACGTCCACATTATAAATAATTTTTTCGATGATCAGAATCAAACTTTCCAACCTCCCCATTGACGACACCAAACCCAGCCTCAAGGACCACACTCGTGTGGCAGGTCCGTCTCCGAAGTGACCATCAGATGGCTACAGTTTGGCGGTGGCCTACGATGTCCTGATCGTAGTGGTCATGCTGGTGATCCGTGGCCACTCGCACTTAGGAGAGAGACTACTCAGGAACCTAGACTACCCGGAAATAGACGGACACGCACACACACACACTACTTACACTAACTAGTAACTGTTCTAACGGTTCGATGATATGGCACCCGGGTACGGATCATTAGCTTGGAGTGAGGTGGTGACGAGGTATAACGGAAACACGTGCAGCGCAGCACCATCATCGAACACACACACACAGTACAGACGTGGTCTGACGTCACCAAAAGTAGTAACCAACCCCTCCACCTTAATATCGGACGCCATTCCACATCCCCCGCTTCTCCTAAGCATGTCCGGCGTCAACGGATGGTAAAACAAATATTCTATTCTTGTCGAGGGGGGGAAGGTCAGCAGCGTTCCACGACGGATGCATCTTTTCTCGTAGACAAGTCGCATCGGTTGTCGAGTCGATGTTTCTTCCGTTTTTCTCATTCAAGATTCGATGCAACCTTTCGGAACGCAACGCCCAAAAAACTCAATAGAATCGAAGACACGAGTCGATCGTGACGATGGTGACCGTGCAGCAGGAAGGCCGACGACGACGAGACAAGAGACGACAATTATGCTCAACTACCGGCAATAGATAAGGGGACGGGAACTTGGAACGGAAAAATTATATATATAAAAGTCTCGCTGTGCGGCCAACTTCCAACACTAGTGATATATCGCTCTCAGGTGCACGGCGTCCGCTCACATGTGCACCTCGAAGGCTTTGACCGAATTCTGGGCAAAAGGGTTCGTGTTGACGATCGGGCTACCGCCGGCCCCGGCTCCTCTCGCCGCGGACAGGGCGGCCCACTCCGCATCGAAAGGGTCGTGGTAGGCTGCAGAGGTGGCCGCCCCCCCGCCACTTCCGTTTCCGTTCATGGATGACCAGCCGCTGGACGATGAGGATGCGACAACAGGTGGCGGTGGTGCCGTCGCCGCCACCCCTTGCACTTGTTTGGACACGCCCCGCTGAGCCGCTGGTGGGTGGGCGGTGCCGAGAGACTGGCTGCGCAGGTGCGCGATATGCGGGGCTCGGCGTGGCGGGGCCAGCACCCGGTCGGCTTGGTGGGGGCCGGGAGGCGGTATCCGGCCGTTGACTCGCTCGGCGAGAAGGTTGACGGGATGGGACGATGATTTGGAGACCGAAGAGGCGCTGCGGCTGACGGACGACGGCGGGGGAAGAGGTGGCGGGACCGTCGACGATGGTGGCGGGGTGGCTGGCGGCTCAGAGGTGGGTGGAACGTTGCTGGCCAGCCACACTTCCGCTCGACTCAGACTACTCCACGGGTTGGCCTCGTGAAAGGATTCCGCGCCGCTCTTTGACGATCCTGTGGACGACGGAAAATTACAATTAACATTTTAGCGATAGAGAGATGCCAACGACAATTTGGCTGTTTAAATATTGAATTAGTTTCAGAGATTCCCTGATCATGCGACACAGAGGTACTTAGAATGGAAACACTTTAAAACGTGTGTGACATTTTTGAAATACGTTTTCACCGAGACATATTTGCAGATGTGCAATTCAAACTAAAAAAGCGCAGTGATTGGTTGATTTCATTAGTGAACGGTCACCAAATCAGCCAATCACAGCACAGTCAAATTTATGTTGCTGTGCAGTTTTGTCCATATAAATAACGACCGCTCGATTATTAAGAAAAACAGAACTGAAAGTGATCACGCAGGTGTAACTCGAAAGCACGCCTCGGTCAATACGGTTGTAAGACTCGTCGTTGACTCAGTCGGTATTGCGACTGAATGTGGCTCGGCGGTCCCGGGTTCGATTCCCGGCGCGGTCTCTCGATTATTCGATCCAGGAGTACTGGTGAAAATGTGTCCCTCGCCATAGTGCCTAAGCACCAAGAGATGTATAGAAAATCCTGTAGTGCAGTGACTTGAAACAAAGAAATGACCTGGTAAGGATCCCGGTGGATGATGCGACTGGGAGGAGAGAGCGGGAGGCGCAGATCCCGGCGTGGGTCCGAACGGCTGCGAGAAGAGGTCGTCGTGGTTGGACATGATGGTAAGGCCCTGGGCTAGCTGCTGGCACATGGCGGCCACCATGTTGTCGGACGTTTGGCGTTCGCCGACCGGGGAGCTCTCGGGGATCGGACTCACTGGAAACAAAAGATCGGCTCGGACGTTAACAGGGGCTACGAACCCAAAATGCAGGTGCAGAGTTTCAAGATTATGGCGTCAAAAGTGTTCGATAACTACATTCTGGAGTCCACAATACTTACAAATACAGTTTATAACGAGTGCAACTACATATTTGAATGCGTGTACATTGATTTGCCTACGAGTGATAATCAGTAGTGACGCCTAATGAAGAAAAGAATAGTGACTACGGCAATATCAGTTCACTTAGAAATACTGTTGAATACCACACAAAAATATTATTTGCATACCAAACTATGTTTCTACTGATGCGTCTAGTTCTCATTCAATACATGTTAACGTTGCACCCTCTGATGCCAAAAACCAGTTTCGCATATGAACGTGATGTGACAGGCCATTCTATAGACATATAATATTCATTGTCCAACCGATCACGAAATACTGATTTTGTGTGTCAAATCCAATTAATTGTTTGGCTGAAATAAGTTGTGGAATAAAATAGTGTTTGACATTTTTAACTTGCAGTTCAATCTACATGCAGCAATGCTAATTGAAAAGAAAAACAGGATGAGTTGTTGGCATGTGAGTTCTGCAGAGTTCAAAAGGTGACACCGGAGTGCAGGCCAAAGGTACAGAGCTCAGAAGTCCATTTCAGTTGATAGTGAGCGTGTCTCAACAAGGACAGGAAATAGGAAGGTTCAAAGCAGGTTCAGTTTCCGTCCGAGACCTCCAAATCTTTTCGGACAGAGAAATTCCAAGACGCGCCTTCCTTGGGAATGGAAGTTATAAAGCAAGTGATGACGCCACTTCTGCGGGGGGAGATTCGCCGACGTCACACATCTGGCGAAGAAAAGAGGTCTCGAACTGACGTAGTAAAGTGAGGAGGGAGAGATCAGATCTGGTAGGTACAATTGCACAATGCACTCTGTTCCTTTTCAGTAGCAAGCGACAACGAGCAACCCAACAATGCCACGGACAGCCACATGCTAACAGCAAGAACAACCACTTTCCAAAAATAACCGAGTATGGTGATGCGAAATCATGCAATCATTGGGGAATGAGGCAACAACATCATGAAGGTTGATCAACCGGAATCCCCTAGCACACAAAAAAAAGAGGCTCACTTTTAGAAGTGGAGGTGCTCGATTGGCGATTACGAGATTGCCATATCCTATTAAAATTTAGGGAGCAATACACTGCACACAATGATGCTTTTCAATATTCATTTTCAGATCAAAAATAATAACAAAATTCCCAGAATTTTATTAAGATAGGTAACCTGGGTATTCATATTTATTTTAATACTATTAGGAATTGAACATTTTGAATTGTCCACCTTAATAACAAAAACGACCGAAACACGTATGCAGATAAATATTTTTCAGGCCACTAATCAGAAATACAATTTTTTAACGAAATATTGCGTAGTTTAAGCAAGGTTCTTAGGAGGTTACAATAAAACGGCCGGAAATATGGCCGAAGCAAACCGTAGTAATAGAATAGAACTTCAATCTGCGCGTCGTACTTCTGTGTTTAGAATTTCTTATCATTATAAAAATTAAAGTGTTCCGTGTACTGAAAAAGAAGTCCCAACTTCCCTTTCTGAATCATCGAACAACAAATGAGCTACTCTTTATTTTTGCGTCTAGACAAATCGGGTGCAGGGCGGGGACAAAGAGACAAGAAAAAGTCAGGCACTCACTGTTAACCGTATTAGGCAGCGAATGAAGCCGTGTCCGAGGCTCGCGAGGTGGGAGTTGAGGACTGGCTGCAAAAAGGGAGGGGAGAACAACCACACTGACCACTGAGAACGTCGAAGCGGACACAGAGAAGAAAGGCAACAGCAGCCGACACGAGCAAAGAACAAACCAGAGGTGCTGCTATTATTGCCAATGTGAGACGGCGATGGTGTGTTGTTTATGGGAATTGAAATATGGCAACAGTAGAAATAGGTGCGATGAATAAATAAGCGAAACACCATTAAAAAAAACTTGGCGTGTGTGAGAGAAGAGGTGCACAGAAAACAGGGTGTTTAGGAGGGAACCAATATACACCGAAAACAACATCATTCCGTCAACTGTTTGACAAGTAAAGTGCAAATGTGTGAAGTGATCTTAGTAATCGTCTTGGATCGTGTGCAATTAATCGAGTCATAGGGGTCGAAAACGAAATTATGGTGTAGTAGTAATGAACCCTTAACCCTTTAACCGGTCAATTAATTTTTCGCTCTATCCAATCATGTGCTTTGCATTTCTCTGTGATTGGTAGATTTTTGCCACGATTTTTTTGAAAAGTGAAAATGTCGTCATTGCCGGTGGTATGCGGATTGGTGTGAACGCTTCGAGTCGTCTTGGCCGGTTAAAGTAAGGCACAAAGGTGTGTTGAACGTGTGACGTTTTTGAGGCTGCCCTCAAGTTGAGATTTCCCACCCCCAGCACATACCGGGGCTGCTGGGTTTGTTGAAGTCCGACGATTCCAGTGAGAGTGACCTCTGTTGCCGCTCCAGATTGGAAGGAAGATCGTTGAGTCGTAGCGACATCTGACGCTTGAATGGAGACGTCTGGTTCAATTGGTTGAAGCCACGAAACGAGCCCTGCCTCTGGAGCATCATGGGGGTGGCGTGAGGCCTCTCGATGGCGAACGGATTGGCCACTGCTTTCTGCTGTTGAAGATCTGGAAAAGTGGAATCAGTAATTACCATACGAGTATCATTTCGTTAATTAGGATTGCCAAAGAATGGCAGGCGCCGCTTCAATAATTAACAATGAATGCAATTTGAGAAGAAAAACAATTTTAACTGAAATATTTTTTATTTGATAATTATCAGCTGAACTGCACGAAGAAAATAGAAGGTAAAATATCGTCTCGGGGATAAGAATAATTACCACCGACGCTGCTAATGACTGTGCCGGTAACCCCCTTGTTCTCCTGGGCGTCCTGCATTCTCTCGGTCATGGTCGTCTGTCGGAAAGAGCCCATCCGGGTAAAGGTGCTGTTGTTGGGGTCGAAGGTCATGGTCACTCCGCACTCCTTGTCCCGCTTCTGCTTCCTCTCCAGGCACGCTGCAAAGGCACAGCCCACGGCGTGGCTCAGTCGTTCGCCCTGCGTCAAAACCAAGCAAAGACAATCGTCGAGACACGAACCAAAAAAACTAAGAACCTGACCGTGTGAAACAACTATGTACAGAATATCTCACCGAGTCCTTGACTGCCAAGAAACCGTGACACATCCATCGTCTGGTGGTTCCATCCCTGCAGATGTACGAGAAGCCCTTCTCGTGGTTTCGATCCGGCGCACAGAACGAAACTTTTTCGATGGTTTGATCCACAATCAACCCCTAGGATAAAAGGTAGTTTCGAACAAGTTTGTGGTCAGAATTATGGCACTTTTGAGTGTGTTGCGAAACAAGAGACATTCCATTGAGCTGAACAGTTGGAGTACAAATAATTGGGGGACTTTGGCAATTTCAACTTTATTGTAGCACGATAAATGAAAGTGAAATTAATTGTCGACCAACTCAGTGAACGATTGGCCAATTTTTCATTCAAATCACCTTAGTGTCTTCGTCCACAACGCGAAGACCATCCCCGGTTACGTAAAGAACGCCTTTGACTGGCCTTCTCCTGGAATTCTGAGAGGAAAAGAAAAGCGGGTCAACAACAATTTACAAGCGCAAATCGAGAGCCCCGCCAAAATTTGGGCGATGCTGATTGGAATTTTTTGAATCTGTTGTAGATCAGCAATAAAAATGTACCGTTTTAACCTACTGGTTGCTTCAAATGTAACATTTGGACTCAATCTGGACAAACTAAAACGTCACATGTCCTCTTGAAAAGGCGAGTGGGACCCCCCTTTCACCAGATTAGTTTAGGGTCACTTATTTTGTCGTTGCCAGCTTGAGACGTCGCATCAAACAGTCGATTAAATAAGAAGCTTAAGAAAGAATGTTATCTTACTCGCAGCATCTTGAGAGCCTCCTCGCACACCTGCATTCCCCTCGACTCGAACACTTCGACACATCCCAAGTACTGCAACAATAAAAAAAATACAATTTACCAAAACGTAATCAATTATCTCTAATTTGATTCCGGTCCTCTGCTATCAAAATAATTTATGTGTGGTCATTTGACAAGACAGAAACATGGCTACTATGATTTTGCATCCCGATTCGATTAATATTTTTTAGCAATTTGATTGATTAAAAATATTAAATATGATGTTGAAAACGCACATAATTTTGTACCGAATGTAGAGTAACTATTTTGTTAGTAAATGTTCCAGCACAAACTAATTCTCAAATTAGTGCTGACTGAATACAAATAAGATGCATTTGTTTATGGTACGAGGCACAAACGTTGCACTTCTTAAAATTAATATACTAAGGCATGAAAGTGATTACGAGAAACAGGCATTTTAAAGTTTTGA
This sequence comes from Mycogona germanica, assembly GCA_034698785.1. Taxonomy (NCBI): domain Eukaryota; kingdom Metazoa; phylum Arthropoda; class Diplopoda; order Chordeumatida; family Chordeumatidae; genus Mycogona; species Mycogona germanica. Next base: position 17,257 of record JAQGBY010003080.1, read on the forward strand.
ACTGTTTGGGAACACAATCGTCAAATATTTATCCTAACTAATAAATGGAAGAAAAGATTGTTTCTAGGGAAAATTGTAGATAGACTTGAATTAGTGCCAATAGACATTTAGTTTTAACGAAATCGGTTACGTAGTCTAAAAAGAATTTTCTCTTGTATGTGTGGAAAATGTATTAATTGGAGAAATTATATGTTGAAATAAGCTTAAAAAAATTGGATGGTGGAAAAGTATAAAACTCATCACTAAATAATAGATATTGGGGTAGTGGTAGTTAATTGGGATAGTGCCGAAAGAACAAAGGTTCGATCTCTGTTTTTAAAATAATAACTTAAGTCAGGCACGAGGACAGGCAGTAGAGAGGTGACGCGATCACGGGTTCAATTCCCGGCCAAGACCTCTGGAATTTTTGAAAATTCATTCGCAAGAACATCAAACGTCATTTTTTGGAAGCAGTTTTATAGCGCCACTGCGCCTCAATTCTGCGAAAAAATAATTTGAAACTTGATTTGAGGCACGAGTCAATTCTCACTTCCGCCTCTGAACAAGAGTGTACCTTGATTGGGAAATTGCAGGTCCCCGCCCGGACCCCCGCCTCGTCCGCCTGCCACTGGTGCGGCTTGCTACACTCGGGCACATGCTCCTTCTTTTTACGAAAGCTGTCTCGAAGGCTCCTTCGCAGCCGATCCATTCGCAGGAACTGCACAAGAAATGAGAAAAGAAAACAAAAATTAACACTCAAGAAAAACAAGGATGAACAAGTTTAACCCCCCCCCCTCCATGTAAGATGTTCAAATGGATCTCACATTCGAAGGAATTCTTTTCAAGGAGGGGAAAAAATTAATCCCCATCCATCCCATTTATCTAAAAAAAAATTAAATCGTAGTCCAAGGTGTTTGTTTCAAAAGTGTCGGCTAATGTGCAATGCAAACACAGCTAGGTACACCTTAAAATTCAGCCTAAATCGCAAGTGCAACTTATAATAGTTATACATGAACTCAATCAAATATTAAAAAATATTCAAATTCATCGATGATTTTGTGGTGACATTGATTGAATTCATGTGTTGGTTAGTCACATGGTTGAATTCGAAAATAAATTGCAGTTGTAAGTATCTTCAATTTGAATATCATTTTGAATAAATGAAGCACGATCTCCGACAACCAATCATTTATCAATAGTTTTGAGTGATTTTCAGGGCTCTCACAAAAGACAACTAAACGCGGTTCTTTAGTGACGTGATTTGGCAATCGATGAGGCTTGAGACTTGGTGTCGGCGTAGGAGGACTGTTATTGTTCCTTCAACGGAAACAAAAGTGTTTCGCACCAACAACTTTTCCGAGAACGAATCACAAATCCGACCCGCGATTTCCATTTACACTTTGAAACCAGACCCGACGTCATCCAATTTACCCGCTAATTGTTTACACACCACTGTGTTGGAAATATCAAGAACAAAACTGCGTCCTGCAGTCCACAAGTACAACGAGTTCCTATCAAGTACCACTGCACATTCTCTTGCAAGACATGTATAGGGAAAAAAAAATACGATATACAGAAGAGTGACCTTTATAAATCGGCCGCAAGATTGCGTATTGGGGTTATCAACGTAACGATTAGAATGAACTTTAATGGAACACGTCTTATCTACATTATATCCCTCCCCCTATTCGATGATAGAAAGTAAACACAACTTTCTAGCAACAAAGGTTCAGAACCGCGGCTACCAACACATGTACTCTCAGTACAAGTGTACTTGAAGAGGGCATCGCCAACCGAACCCAATTACCCAATTACTCAATTACGACAGCCAACCAAGCAGTCATCCGCAAAGTGAGAGAACTCTGTTCACGGAACACAGGTTGCAAATCGGCGTCAAACATCTGACGAATTAAAATCTACCTTGATCTACACTGTAATGACGAATAATGAGAACACCGATTTGTTTCAGCAGCCACTGATTCAAATTCAAATTCTTAGGGGGCATCGCAGTTCTGGCTCGATCTCGCGACTTCAATTAACTAGATCAAATGACAGAGGCTCGATCGAGAGTAGTGACTCTGGGACTTGTGAATTTTTTTCTTCCCGTAAAACAAACAACTGGCAATTGTAACGACACTGCCTTAATCGTTGAGTCATTACTTTTAAGTCGAGTTCAAGTATTTACTTGGATCGTGTGTCTATTCGCTCGGTAGTGTTAATAGACAGGGTGTGTATTTTGGATAAAGTCTCAAAGAGGTCAAACAAACAAACATCAGAAATAATACAAAAATACACTGGGGTTCAGTCTTCCAAGTTTTTTTTTTAATTTTTATAAATGTTCAGAAAGGCTCGAATCGTGAATCAGGGTTCTCACGTACAAACAGCGAATTAATTAATAACTAACCGAATTAAGAACTCACGAACTCGACTTCATTAGGCATTCACCACCCCCACCCATATTTGATTAAATTTCGTAAATTGTTGAACGAATTCCAGAACCTGAAAATGGGGGAAAACAATGATTTGATCAACACCAACACTCAAGTCCCACTCGGATCGCAACTCGCAAGACAGTGTGTGGGTAGTGCACCTAATTGAGCCGAGTATAAATGTTGATCCCATCATGGCTTTAACCATAAAAAGAATAAATATGTCGGTGCAGACAAATGACGAGGTCCTAATAAACTGGGCGCGTTAACATTTGCCGCAAGCCGAGCCCAGCGAACGATGATGGGACAGAGATGAGACCCCAGAGGGGGAAAACAGAGGGGGGGGACCACATAATTGTTGGTTTGGGGGTGTTCAGTAGAGTCCTTCGTCAACCCACAACCACCCACACCCGAACGTAACACTTTCGCTAAATAATAAATGGGACAGAGAAAGTCTGCGCTGATGGAACGGTGTCATTGGGTCTCTCTCTCGACCGATGTTGAATCTATTCCCCGACAACAACCCGTGGAACACGGCAAAAAAAAGCATACTCTTCCTTTCAATATAATGACCAACAAATTACAACAAAATACACTCATCGAAGATTAATATGAAAATTATAAAACTAAGTTTTATAATTTTGAATAAAACTAAGTTTTATAATTTTCATATTAATATATAAAACTGGTTTTTGGTGTTCGGAGCAAAATTTCAGAACGGCTCAATGAAATCGCATAAAAATGAACATACCGTAAGTACACCATCA
>JAQGBY010003081.1:0-20430 GCA_034698785.1 Mycogona germanica
GATATTCAGGTTTGTCAGATATTTACAATCGAGGCACTCTTTGATTTTAATGAGGAAGTACAGGGTGATCCACCCTCAGTAAAGTAATTACCAAATATTAATTTTAAATAGCCAATTATAAATTGATCTAAAAAGCAATTCGCTCTTACCTTATGTCAACTTTTCGTCTGAATTTGCCATTTCTGAAATTCATTCGTGTGTCGCCAATGACAAGCCACTGTGCAACTCGCCAGGTCTGAAGACCGCCGATGTAATGCTATCGATATGTGTTATACTATCGCCCATCATTTTAAGTTATGCCATTTTGAAAATCATTTTGTTGTCTCATCGTTGTTTCGAGCCACTTATTAACTGTTTGCGATGGCTGAGACGAATAAAAAGACTGATTTAGGTCTACTAGAGGAAGATGACGAATTTGAGGAGTTTCCGGCCGAAGGTGAGAACTAAACTTGGTTACCGACTAGATACAGATGATGTTAGTCTAGCCCCAAAACACAGGCCTAATGAGTGCGTGCTGCGTCCTTTCTCGGAATAATTTCCTCGTATGTGGAAACGACCTTTCTCCTGTTCATGGAATAATATGGATCCGAGATCGGTAGTAGTCGTCCGTGAATCGTTTGATACCTAGTTTTTGGCTAGAACTTCGGTGATTTTTACTAGTGTACCCTTCTTTGCAGGCCTTTGTATTTGTATGCGCCGGCGCAACGTACATGCACTTGAGTGGAATAGGCGCTGTGTTGGAAATTTAATCGTGGAAATGTAGTCAATCGACATTGGTAGTTCTGTTGATAAACAATCCCATTGCTGTGCTGATGTAGCTTCGTCCACTGCTATTTCAGCCCTCTTTTACACATCCAGCTTTTATGATGGTAGTACGGTATTTATACTGAAACCGCAGCAGCACCTTTTGACACATTGTTACTGTTTTTCTCTTAGGTTGGAATAAGAATGCCGAAGACGAAGAGGACGTGAACGTTTGGGAGGACAATTGGGACGACGACAACATCGACGACGATTTCAGCAACCAGCTCAGGTCAGTAATCGACGAGAGGTGTTTGTCCATCGATATGCATATAAGGGACTAAATGTTTTCTGTCCATCCAGTGTGGTCCACTGTTTAATCATCCCGGTTAACCCTAAAATGGCGACCAAACATGTGTTCTGAAAGCAATTTAGGTGACAAGTTTATGTAGCTTTAATTTGACCGTGTCAACTGAGAAAATGATTATAGTGTTAAGCACCTAAAGTTAAGAAACGCCTTCGTCAAAGAATATTCAACGAGTTCCAACGTGTTTTGCCCATTGCCTCCTAATCTAGATTATACGATGAGACTGGATTCACACGATCTTAAAATGATATCATAAACTGGTCTCTTCGGTCTGGTCGGCTTAAAAATCTCACAATTCTGGATAATAGGACATTTTGGTGCAAACTGTTAAAAAATAAAAAAATATATGTATACGAAATATATACGAAAACCGAGACTGTATCCCGCTGCAACTGTTTGTTTCTGTATTTCAGGGCAGAACTAGACAAACCTGGAGTAAAAACCGAGAACAACAACCAGTAGATTAGCGAAGACTGTCTCCACATACCAGTTATGAGGAAATTTCGAAACATGTGCCGCTTTTTTTTGAGAAAATAAATGTTTGTTTATAAAATAAAATGTCGCCTTTGTAGAATTTTTGTGTCTTACTCATTTTTATTGCCATTCTTTCATCTACACATTTAATTGTATTATTTATTTCGCTGCAGTTTAATAATTAAGGTAGTCATTTCTCACAAACCTGATAATTTGTCTCTTGAATTTTTTTAAAACTAATTGCTACATCTTAAATTTACATTTGGCGATTAATTCTGGCCTTAACTTATAAAAAATCATGTTTATGAATTCTGGATTTTTTAGTATGAACCGGTTAGAATAAAATTTTCGCCTTCTAAATGTCTTCGATCGTGACCCACCAGATTTTCAGATCGATAGCTACTTTAGTTTTCGTTGTTTCAATTTTCTTGATCGCAAGTTTCGAAAATATTCATTTTTTAATACATCGACGTTTAGTTTGAAAAGCACAGTGTGGCGGTTTTTAATATGTTCTGCGAATTAGCACTGGCACTGCTGCAAGCCGGTATGAAAACGCCCTATTGTTAATCGATAGGCAATATCGATACAAATCGAATTTTTTATCGAGTGAGAGGCTGAGAGCAGACGATGAAAAGATGGCCGCCGCCAGTAGGTGTAAGAATATGCTCTGGCGGGGCGCGTTTTCGCATAATTTTATGGTTAGCGGGCGAAATGTTAGCAACAGATTTTGCAAACAGCATTGGCAATGCAGTACACGACTTTCAGCACTTCACCGCTCTTGCGGAACATTTACAGGTAACCAAAATGTTGGGAGGGATGTGACCCCCCCCCCGTTGTCCATGTGCCGGTGATGTTGCCATAAACTAAGTGGTTGAGGCTATCGCACGGTTGATTATAAATATGAGAGGAGAGGAAGCTTGAGGTCGTTGACAGCCTTAGTGATGCAGGAGTCATGGCTGTAGTCACGCAGGATATGTCTGACTGCGTCTTTCAGTAGATAGGATCAGCAGATCGAAGGACAGAAAAGGAGAAGCGCATGGTTCGGTCAGCTCGACTGGGAATGCGTCTCGTACTCGTACGGTGAGGTTCAGAATAAAATTGAGCTAACTTTTCGTTGCCGTTTTTACAGATGAACGAGACTATGGTCATTCTGACTTCGAGAAGTTGGTTCGCCAACGGCGTGGCCAGGTACAAAGGAGCATTCTCGTTCACCTTGACCCCAAGGCGATGCCCAGTCTCTATCACTACTGCTCCAAGTACGGAACCATAGCCGAGGCTTTTTACTACAGTCTGACCAAAGACAAGGTGTGTCTCTTGATGACTGACAAGTTACTTGTTCGACGGCCGTCTCGAATCATGTTTACAAATTGGATTTTTCATGCTGCTGAATTTCAGAATTACGTGCTGCTGGAATTCGCGAGCGAGCAGAGTGTGGATGCACTGCTAGAAGAGACCAAACATTCAGCCAAGCCTGACGTCATTCCAGTGCGCTCGCGCTGTCTAAGCTATGTGACTGGCCAGCTGACTAAAGGGGGCGGAGGAGACGACGGCGCAGACGACACATGCCCAGTACCCATGAGAACGGACGATCTTCCCAACGACGCCACCATCACATCACGACTGCAAGAGGCCACCTCGGTGAGTCGCGGACGCAATTGAACGAAGATTGGTGAAACATCCCAAAATTCACATAGTGTAATCTTCCCCGTAAGATTTTGTGTACGATTCAAGATTAGGCGACCGTCTAACCTTAAAATTACTCACGGAGCTTTGAACCTAGAAAGGTGGTCGCCCTCTTAACAAGCATCTTGAATTAAAGGACGCACAAACGTTTAAACACTTTAATTTTAGTGACTATTTGAAATCCGAAAGTAATTAGTTTCATACTGTATGTTCAAAATGCAGTGATATATTTAACCTACTTCGTAACTAGTGTTCGAATTCTCATTTTTTTTTGTTAAAAATCAGGAATCGCCTTCGTCAAAGGTTATTCCACGACTTTCAACGTATGTTGTCCATTGTACCCCTGGGCATTTTTAAGATTTTGGCGGGATAACGGTACTGTTGTAATATGCTAATCCTAGTTGTAACCGCGTCTCCACTCCCAGTTATCCGAGCAGATGATCGTCCTACATGAGTCCTTGCAATTGACCGACCTGCAACAGCGCTTGCGCTTCTTCGCCTGTTTGCAACTGGAGATGTCTTTCTCCAGTCTCTTCACCAACTGCATCGTTCTGCCCTTCGGCTCCAGCATTAATGGCTTCGGCAAGAACAACTGCGACCTAGACATGGTCATGTCGCTCGGACAAGACCGGAGTGGCGAGGTCAGTTATCATATCAAGTGATTCTGATGACGTAACAGGTTATGATTAGCGAAAAGAGAAACTACCTGTCGAGGTTTAGTTGGTTGAGTGGCCGACTAGTTCGTCGGTCTTGGAATGAATTCCAAGAGCGGGCTCTCGTTTATTCGATATGCCGGGGAGTACCGGTGAAAATGTACTATCCTCGCCGATAGCATCTAAAAAAAGCGCCGAGTAAAGTACAAAATTTGTTCTAGTAATTTTAAGAGGAATACAATTTAAAAAATAATGCAATGATTGCGTCTGTGTTTACGTTATTGAAACATTTAAAAAACGTTCGTAATCCATCCATCTATTAATTTAATTTCTTTCTTCCATTTTTTATTTCGATTTGATCGCCAGATGTGTTTTTTTTTTACAAAACATAAATTGCGCTCTCCGATAATTTGTGGCTAAAATTGTCAAATTTATAACCGCTCATTTGAATACGTATCCTCGTGTCTTTGTTTCAGACATCTATGCCTCACATGCTCTATTTGACTAAACTTTCGCCAGACGACAATCGGATGCGGACGCGGCGTCACCTGAATTCGATTAGTGAAGTGATCGACAGTTTCTTAACTGGTTGTGGCAACGTTCGCTCCATCCTGGAAGCGCGCGTGCCAATGTTAGTGGAGCATTTTTTTAAATATTTAAACGGTTTCGACTATCTTTTCTTAATGCCGCAAAATTTAATTTAATTTTTTTAAATATCATTTTTATTTATTTCTCAGCATTACGTTCAAACATGAACTTATAAACACCGACTGCGATCTCACCATGAACAACCTGTAAGCTCATCTCAGTCTATCCGAACCTGTTTTCGCGTTTAATTCTCGTCAAGAAAAGTCAATTCTTACATTCCTTCTTATGCCGTCCAGATCTGGCGTCTACATGTCGGAGTTGCTGTTTCTGTACGGCGAAATGGATCCACGAGTGCGACCCCTGGTAACGGTCGTGCTCAAATGGGCCAAAGAATGTGCTCTGACACAGATCAACCCCGGACGATGGATCACCAACTTCTCGCTCATCTTAATGGTGATCTTCTTCCTACAAGCGCGCGAGAAACCGTTGCTGCCTTCTCTCGGAACGCTGCAGCAATTGGCCGGTGGGTGGCGCAACTCTGCTCAACTTGCTCTGTCCATGATGTTTTAGATCATTTGTAGAAAGTCTTTCCTTGACAATTTCATAATCTTTATTTAATCGTATTTGTGGACAGCTGCCTCGGATAGGAGGACTTCCAAAAAAGTCGATTGCAGTTTCGTTAGAAATGTGGACCGTTTTCCAGTCATGAACAGCCCAGTTGAACTTGGTGAGAATTTATTACTTTTTCTGTATTAGTACTTGAGATTAATCCAGTCATCGATTAAAATAAATGTTTAATTAATAATATGCTTTTCATTTCTAGGCGAATTGCTGTTGGAATTTTTCGCTTTCTACTCCCAATTTGACTTCAAGCATATGGGAATTTCCCTGTTGAGTGGCGCCAGTGTGGCCAAGTCGGGTTTCGATCCGCTCTACATTCAGAATCCGCTGGAGCGTGAACTGAACGTGAGCAGGAACGTCAACGCCGAAGAGCTCCAACGTATCCAGGAGCGAATGAAAGTAGCGTTGGCCTCGCTACACAGTTCTCAGCTACCCAACGGACTTGACGTTTGGGGACTGCTTCACCTCATGAATAAGACGCTCGAGGTCAAGAGACGGAAGAAGACACCGGTCAGCAGCGACTTCTTTCCGGTCAACGCCGGTGCGGTGTCCGCTACCCCGGCCACCACCGCCTTCTCGCTCAGCAACCGAAAAGGTATCGTCTCTGATGAGACGACCGCCCAAGGCAAAGACCAAGGGTCGGACACGTCGGTGGCGACGACAGGTGATAGTACTCTGGTGCAGCCAGTGACCACTATCAAGACACCCTCCCTGGAAAAAAGGACATTCACGAACGCGCCTATGAGGCAGCGACGTAATAATCACAGGCAGTCGTCCACAACGAAAACGAATAGTCCATGGATTTTTTGACCCAACTCCCGCCTTAGGTGAGTGTTTTTATAAAATCGAATCATTTACGGAAAGTAAACCTTTAGAAACAGAAGTTGTCGTCCAATTGAGATTTTAAATTTCTTGACTCAGAATAGCGCCCGATATAATAAATAATTATTCGTATCATTTAGCACATTTTATTTGCCTACAGCAAACTGAACAGAAATACGTTACAGATTGTATAGCGTGACGACCGCGGCGTCCTCAGTAATTAATAGATAGTGGCGCCACGCTCGCCTCTGTGATTCTCCCCCACATTTTAAGGTATTCTAAAAAATTTATGTAATCGTTGGTTGCGATTTTATCGGCGACGTTCGTGCTAGACGTAAGCATACTCTCGAAGACATGCGGGTCTCGCTCCGCGTCACCGAAATCGGAAGTAAAAAGTTAAGTGACTTGAGATAAAAACCGAACTTGAACCTGTTTCATTTTGGGTGCGTCGCCCCATTGCATTAATTTGTGGGGCACGGCATATTCTAGAGGGTGTTATGGATTGTAATGGCGCCACCGATCGCAAATACAGAGACATGAAAACAGAATGGCGAGACGTCGTCGTCAGTTTGTGTTTTGGGGGCGCGCTCACCATCCGACTTTTTCTCCACTCTTGTGGTTCTCGTGACGTAGCCACTGATGGAGCGGTTGGTAGTACTCGAGGATGGCGTCCGCTGAAACGTGACGCTGTCCAGTCAACAACTGCATCACGTCCTGCCACGGTCGGCTGGTACCCAGTTCCATGGCCGACCTACAATAAGCGAAATTAACAAAGGAAAAAGGATTGGGCCCCTTTTAAAAAAATGTTATGATTGTTTAAAAAATCTGGGAATGATTAAAATAACTGCATCCTCTTTCGAATTTGGGAGACTAAAATTTTAGTTTTTAAATTTCTCACCATTAATGAACGCCTTGCCGGTGGTTTTTACCGATTACCCCTGTAATAGTCGGACAAAAATTCTTCGAAAAACAAAACTAAATGATATTGTACAAAATTATTTCTTAGCGAGCTTCCGATCAAGGGATCCGGAGAAGGACAGGACTGATGCTCGTGACGGCAACAGTTTCGGTTTGGTCTATCTGATTGAAGATGACTCTGATAGAGAAGATGTGTTGACCTAGGCTGACCGTCAGCTGTGGAGTGGTGACAGCAATGGCTGCCACCTGGTGTTCGGTGCCCGGTTAGCTTACTTCGCCACTTCAGTCACGGGGGTCCCCGAATTCGGAGACCATCGGGGCCGCCACTTTGCTTATCCTGAACAAGGTGACAGTCCACCTCGGATATGCGATTCCTCAAACAATTGCTGATCGACAATTGGCAAGGCGCAACATTATTGGTATATAATTGGAATTAAAATTTTGAGTTTCTTAATTCGAAAGGGGATACAATAAGGGGGCGCAATATCTTTCAATATCAAACAATACTTAAAGGGGGCGCAATATCTTAATTATCTTCGGTCGCTCTATTAATTTTTTTAAAGGGGGCGCAATACCTTTGCCTCACAGTACATGCAGTATAATAAAATGCAGCATGTTTGATCCAATGATTACTTCAGCGAAATTTCATTTGATAATTAGGTCACTTTTACGTTACCTGAGTAATTTTCCGGCGCGTCTTGAACCGTAGACACTGCATCGGTGCAATGGCGGCTTTTGGACAAAATTGGTTTCGTGTTGAACCGCCTCGTCGCAGAGTGCGCGGTGAAATTGTACCTGCAGGAAACTGCTCACGAAGTATCTAGGAGTAGAATGATGGAGAATTGTGTCATTCAGTTTCAAGAAGTACTTTCTTATATTTTTGTTTGATGAAGCATTTTTCTTTTTATTATTTCATGATAATTTTTGAGCGACCCTTACTCTTCAATTAATACTATTTCTCTATTAGAACTGGTTCAAACATCATATAAGGATCATAATGCTTCAAATTAAACAATTTTATTGCATGACCGAAAATGCGGTTTGTCAATTTCCAAGGACTTTATTTTATCCATCTTTTGTTTTTGTTCCTTTAACGTACCGAATGTAGGGTGTGTTATCTGGAACATGAAATTTGGCTCCCGGGTCAAAATCGGTCTCTGTTCGCTTCAGTGGAGGCTTCACTCCTTGGTATTCTTCTCTGCAGATAGGAAATAACAATTCATTGGAATATCTGCTCGCTCCCCATTAGTTCTGTTGAGCGTCAGTAATATAGTCGTGGTCGTGCACCGATGTTCACCTGAGTTGCCACCAACGACGATTGGCGTCGGCTTCGCCAATGTCCTCGCGAAACAGTTCCCAACGCCACTTGTCCACAACCAAACTGAACGGGATGAGAGGAAGTTTCATCAGAGCCTGTTTGAGCAGGAAGTTGATGTCCTCCTCTGCGCAAATGAGAGAGAAGGAATCATTTTACTAACTGTTCACATTTTTTTTGATAATGCAATGTGGCTGAGATTGTCTCAGTGAGCTTTCACTCTGATCCATGCTTTTTACTAATGAGGGTCCTCTTTGTCACTTGAGCGCTGGTTTAATGATTCTACAAACGTAGGTTATCACAAATAGCAATACGCACTATTCTGCTTCTGCCACATTTTTTCCTCTCACAGTGTAAAATGTACGTGGAAATGACGAATATTTCTTTATTTTAGGAATGAAACGTCTTAGATAAAAATGAAAACATACATTCGAAAATTAATTTAATTTTTCTACTTTTCCACGTAATCGACATTCACATTGACGCATTTGTCCAAATGCGACAATAGTTTTCAATCCCTCTTAATCTGCTTCCCCTCATTAACTATTGGATTAAAAATATTTCTTGTGGATCTTCCCAAGTACAATTACAATACACATTCGTACAATAAAAATTCCCTCACAAAGTCTCGAACAAATATTGTATATTCGGCAAATTCGATTACGGGCCCTTGATTAGCCCAGAACTCAGTGAAACATGTTCGTCTTGTCACCCTATAAATTGTCTCCTAGAGCGAGATAAGGAGATTTTTGCGCACCATTTATTGATTTAGTTTCCTCTTATTGATTTTCTGGTGTCTTTAATCACGATCCAGCGAGTTTATTTATCGCGATTGCTCCGTTTACAGTTGGTGTGTCCTTTTGGCGTCTAGTAGTTGTATGCACCGCCACCGTTCCTTCCTTTCCTTCGCAGTCGTGGCAGTAGAAATCCAAAGACAACTAAACTAAATCCCGTGGGACCTTCACTAGAGTCCCAACTCGTGTCGACACATTTAGAATCGAGTTCGGCTCGGCTTTACTTTCCTCGCTCGCCGACAACTATCAAATACATAGCGCGGTGGTTCAAAAAAAGATGCCCTCCCCGAAATCTTAGAAGTTTTACTGCCGCTTTTGTAATGTGGGTACTTTCAAGTTTGAGTTCAACTTCTTCGATTATTGTTTCGTCTTCAGTTGATCGCTTTTTGTGCTCGAAACCTGTTATTGTTAAAAATATTAAACGGTTTCACAGAAGAAGTGTCAGTGTCTTCAATTGGGGGCGAAACCTTAAAATCTTTTTCGCGGGTGCATTTTCTTATGTTTTCAATTATGTTTTTAAGAATCTTCAAAACAGTAATTTCATACAGTGGTGAAACGATAACGCTAAAACCAGTTGCGCGTTTTCTTAGAAATCGCATCCATGCTAAGAAGTGATCTGATCGTTTCGTTAATCAATGCGCTTTCTAACAGTTTGCGAACCTCCCTCTCACACTTTCTCAACGCGACCGGGGATGCGGAAAAAACTGCATGATTTCTTTGACGAATGCCAACTCGATAACTCGGGCCAGAAAAATAGCCGAAGGACTCGAAGAGTGGGGAAGCGTGAGGGACGACGATGAGAAATCATTTTCTAGTCCTGCGCAAATCGAATCACGATGTCCGCTCGACGTCTGATTCGTCCAGGCGAACATGTTGTCCTGGGGGAGATAGAGAGAGCGAGGGAGAGAGAGAAATTGGCGGTGTCTGGCCAACCGCTGTGGGCACGACGCCATCTCCATCATTGCTAAAATTCTGATTATGCGTGACTATGTTGGCGGTGACGCAGGGGTGGGAACGGCGGTTGATATGTAACGTCACTCACCGGGGGTGTCTGGAATGCGAGGTTGAAGTCCGATGCGATGTAGGTGAGCTGGGGCCAGCAGCGAATACTGGACGGTGTCACCGATTGCCTCTTGGAAGGCTGAGTTGGCTCCATCCTGGAAGAGGACCGGCTGTCCACTGTAGGCCATGTAGTACTGGACGTGGCCCATCTCGTGGTGGACGGTGGCCAGATCGTCTTGGGTCACCTGGCTGCACATGCGAATCCTGTAGTCCGATCCGTCGAAAAAATTGGTGGCGGCTCCGTGGCAGGCCATGTCCCTTCCGTCAGTGGGTCGGACCAACATGGAGCGCTGCCAGAATTGGGTGGTCATGGGTGGCAGACCCAGCGACACGAAGAAGTCTTCGGCCAGACGGAACATGTCGGTCGCGGTCAGGTTTTGCCGGAGCATGTCGTCGGTAACGTCGGGCGGGGGAAATTTGGGATACGGAGTGACAATGTCCATGATGCTGTCCCACTGCTGTGCCCACATGTTGCCTGTACCCGAAAAGAGCAGAAAATTTGACATTTCTAGATTCTAAACTTATTAAAAGATAAACTGAACCAGTTTTATATTGTAATATAAATTAAAGAAAGGAAAAAACTCTGCAAACCCCAGGACATGTCTGAGGTAATGACGACTACATACACAAAATATTTTAAGGCGATGCTTGTAATTTTTATGGCAAGATTATATCTATATGTTCATTGGAACCAAATTTGTTTTGTCGTGATAAAATTTCGCTTAAATGTTATTTAAAAGATGCCTTCATTAGCAGAAAACTTTACAATCGCAAAGTAAAATATAAGAAATGGCGTGCATTGCGGCACAGCATCAGGGGGAGCTTTTATAATGCCGAACCGTTGGCTGATAAAAGACTTTCGCTTGCGCGAACACAATTAACAATTAAATTACAATATGTACCCACAAGCAGCCCAGGATGGGACCTCTGGCAGGACGTATCAACATTTGCAACATTTTATTTATTATTTCGATTTAAAATTTTAAAAAACATTCGGATATTGTACAAGAAGTGGTCAACGGAGCCAACTAAGTGAACCAACTGTTAGAAAACCGGAAATGGTGAATTCGGGACAGCACCGAATGAAGAAGACAAACCCAGTGGCGAACTCGCTTTTATAATAATACTTTACTATTATTTAATTAGAACTGGTAATTGCGAAAAATATAGTTTCGTACAGACAGGGTGTTGAACCACGGTCCCCTTGATTTCCGGCCCAGTGCTCTACCAATTCAGCTCACGAAACTATATTTTTCTCAATTACCAAGTTCAAATTAAATAATAGTAAAATATTATTGTATTATAAAAGCGAGTTCGCCACTCGGTTCGTCTTCATTCGGTGCTGTCCCGAATTCACCATTTCCGATTAATATCATCCAGACGTCCTAACAAATCTTTCTCATGTTAGAAATAAACCATTCACCAATTACTGAGAGCTCAACATTTTCGTGAATTGTGCGTTCTGTGAATTTCAGAAAATAATCATTGATTCGCAAAAATTCGCAAAATCCATGCAAAGGCACCAACAGAACGACGCACCCCCGCAGGACAGGATTAGGGCTAGCGGAATATTCGCGCGTTCTGCGAAACCGAACAATTATTATTAAAAAATAACCTCGCTACATGCATGTACTTTATTCGCAAATTTATAGGCTCTAGTGTGCGCTTTTAACGCCGTGTGTCACATTTGCGGCGTCACAACGAAGCGACACATTAAAAGGCGAACGCAAATATTAATTTAGGCGCGCAACACCAGCGACGTTCAGCCGACGCCGCCTTCATGGAGCGACACCGACTGAGCTCCAGCCCTAGGCTTAATAATTCGCTTAATGAAAAAGGGGGCGGGTACGAGGAAGGAGGGGGGAGAAAGGCAGAGCTTTGACACCCCCCGTGGCGTGGGTATAGCGCCTTGGTGACGGGGCGGGCCAATCTGCGGCCCCCTTCGCTCCAATTGAGAGTCGACTCGCCGGGAATAAAACGCGGCATCAGCAAACAGACTACAAGTCTGTTTCCCAACCAGCTAAACTGCGACGCGTCATTAAAATTCGTTGTGAATGTGACATGAATTTATTTTATGTTTGATTTGGCAACTTCTCAAAATGCTGGCCATGTGCGTTTTTCCTGCCCCGTCCCCGCGCTGGACAAACATCTAGTCAGATTTCATATTTGTTGGTGGCGTCCACCAGCAGACGGCATGCGTTCGCTCACCCAGCAGATGCGCCGGAATTGGTCCCGTGCGGGACACGCTTCTCTCTCCGTAGAATTTGGTCAACTTGCGCCGGACGTAGGCGTGCAGCTGTTGGTAGAGCGGTCGAATGCGTGCGTAGAGTCGCTCGCACTGCTCCTCCAGGTCCTCCATGTCCAGCTCGCGTCGCCAGACATCTCCCATGTCGTGTTGTCCTGTCCAAAAACAAGAACACGAATCAAATCATATGACGATGAGTAGACTAAGATTATGGCACGAGTCCAAACATGAACCCTGTTTGAACCCTGTTTAACCGGAACGGTTCGTGGTCCTGCTCACCGGATGATCGGGCCAGCTCGTTCTGAAGACGCACGAAACGCATGTAGGGCTTCCGAATGAGCGGTCCGACCGCGTCTCGCCACGCCTTCCACATCCACAGCAGATGAGGCGCGGATCGTTCGCTTCCCATCAGTCGAGTCAGATCCGGTTCACCGGACAGACAGGTGCCGTTGATGGCGCACACCTGGCCCGCGTTGTAGGCTGCCTGCAGCTCGCCATGAAGATCCAGCAGCTCACTTTGACGAATCAAAACATTCTTAGAGTTAAAAATGTCCAACTTTTGTAAACAATAGGTTGTTCTCATGTCAAGCGGAAAGCAAGAATTTGCCCTTATGTAATCAATTCGAATTAATGTGTTTATTAATCTTCTGTCTAGTTTTGTGGTGGACTCAACTGGATCATATGAACCCCGATGACGACAGTTCAGGTGGTTTAGAGGATAGAGCGGGGAGGAAAGGGAAGGGCGGAGTTGCTCACCGGCTCTTCTGCGACTGGATGTGACTGGAGCTGCGCTGGACGATGGCCATCTGTCTTGCGTGCGTCGGTGCCAACGGCTCCAGGCGGAAGAGTTTGGCCTGCACCCGCCACGGTCGCATGTAGGTTGAGCGCCATTCGCCGAACTCGGCCAGTCGTTGGGCGCCTTCCGAGCTGATGTTGGTGTTAAAGGACCACTCCAGTAGGGAGGCCACATGTAGTACTTGGCGGTAGGCGGCGTTGAACTCGCGCAGCCACTCAACGGCCACCGCGTTGTGAGTCTTATCTGAGCAGACACAAACACTCGTTTAGGTTCACGGGCAATTCATTGACTTAGAACAGTTGGCTATACTAACTATGCTCAGTTGTTTGATAGCATGCGGTCCTCAATGCAAATATTCATGCTTCGGACTTGGAATTATTTTTTAGTAATCGATCACATTGTGTTACTGGCTTTTTTAGCTAGTCAATGCGTCATTAATTTATGTGTATATGACTTTTAACCTGATCAACCTAATCAACCTATCGGGCGAAAGAAAATTAAATATCGTTGCTGTTTATAAGATGAAAAAAAGTGTCCACTCCACCAGATACAGAGTATTTATTCCTGAGATTGTGATAATCTCCGTACTTCTTTGTTCCATCCGAATAATGAAATGATCGAACCATCGTCTCTAGTCTTCAGTGCGCATTAATGGTCGCATAACATCTTCCCATTCATGTTTTATGACATCTTTGTTGACAAGTGACAAGCAATAAAAGAGCTGCTAAACTCCGGATAGGAGAGATAAACCGCTTATTGCAAACATCGGCGACCTTCCCGACCATTGGCGCAAATCGCTAAGTTAAGAAGGAGACGACAGATTTCCAATCGAGGTTTAGCACTTTGTAGTGACAGCACGTCACAAATCTATTCTCTGAAATGCGGAGATTTGTAAAACAAATTTAATGGCACGTTGGGATTATTTTTTCCAGTGCGCAAATTTCGAATTAAAGAGAAAAAATCGAAGAGAAGTATGCGCGTTAATTGTCAACCCAAAGCGGAAGGGGGATATCATGTCGCTTCATAAAATCCGTCGGATTCGGCCCTGAAATCAGATTGTGTTCTCCCTTCTTGGTAAACACAATGATCCTTACCAAAAGATCGATCGATTACCGAGCACAGGTAAACACAACACTGGCGTTCTAAAATGGCGCTCGCCGCTCAGTACAAAAGACGTTTTGGACTTGGATGGACTTGGATTGCGTGTTGCAATCGAACTAACTGACGCGCGAGATTATCGTAATTGATACAAATGACGTGGCCGAATCTTAAACGCACCCTTCCAAGCGCAATTAATATTCTTTATAACAATTGAAATGTGCAAATTGTCATTCGAGAGCGCCTAGTCATATCTTGCCGAAGCACGGACGAGCGGCACGCGCCAATTCTGTTCAATGTCTAAACGCACCCTGCTCAAGGGTGCTTGGCCAAAGTAACCAGGACATTACTTTGCCCAAATTTAACAGACGCCACTACATCTGGGAGTTTCAAGACAAAATGTCCCAAAGTTTAATTAATTGCAATAACACTGTGGAAATACAGTCTATGTGCCGCCAGTTTATTGAGCCACACTATAGTTTCTCGCAAAGCATTTTGGGAAAGCAGCCCCTGAATTTGACTTCCTCGTCGCACAGAAACGACAAAAATCTTTATTGACTTTAGGAGCAATTTATTCGGTTATCGATAAATGGTTTAATTGGATTGCTGTGAAAATTGTTTGATCGAGTACCGTTGCGTTGTTAAACATTCAGGTTACGGCTGTTTTGAATTCGCATCTTATACATTTCTACCTAACAGTAAAGCAGCCGACAGGTGGCGCTTCATGTATAGTATCAATAGTAGCTGCTGTCGGGGCGTGTTAGGACTCGAGAGGCCAACCGTCTAACATTGTGTTGGTGTCAACCTGCTTATTCTCTCGCTGCCCTTTTCATGTCAACGGCCAAATCATCGTCTTTGTCAACGTCTTTCATTCAATTTTCCTCGAGCTTTCAAATCGTCTGGTGAATAAATTAGCTCTCGGCTGACGTCTCGTCTCTAATGAGACCGATTATCTCTCTCTCTCTCCTCTGATTATCTTCTTGTTCGCCCGAGCTTCACCGTCTTTCCATCTGCCCCCCGGCCACACCATCACCATTCTCTCCCGTAATTCCCCGCGGGCGTTTCCTCAATGATGCACATTAATTATTATATGACACGTTATTATTTCGCTCGGATCCGTCATTCTGTGGGTCTGAGGGTCTCTAGTATGGTGTTGTAGAGAATCGAAGCTAGACTTGTATAGTGTGTGTGCTCGTGCTGATCGAATTCTATTAGCCGTCAAGACAATTGTCTCGCCAAGATTTCGCTGAATAGTAGATCTCGTCGTCTGATCCAGTATTGGAGCGGAACTCATATTTACGAAAATATGACGACTACGGGCAATGGCCATGAATCTGGTATCTGAATTGCATTTGGAGTTCCAATTTTGGAACGCCTGTCAATTTTACACAAATATCGATTTTATGAAATCGTTTTTCAAGCGCGATCTTAATCGTAATGAGTCTGAATTTAATGCACTGTGAAATAAATTGTACGTAGATTTTGTGACTTCGGGAACAGGGCTCGATTGGAAACAATGCATTGGAGAGCTTTTGTCTACAGGGTCACCAAAGGTCGGATTCAACTTTGATGTGCACCTATAGGGTAGTTACACTGTAAGCACGCTTCAAGTTACTTGAGATTTGTGCACATGGTCCTTTGAGATCATGTCCATCGCGAGCGATACAAATCACGTGCTCGAATCTTATTAAAAGTCGAACGCACCCTCTCGAGCATAATTGAAATTCTTGAGCACAATTTAGTTGGACGAATTGGCCATTCGAGAGCGCTCAGCCATTTTTTGTCGAAGCACGGACGAGAATTATGTTCAATGTCTAGACGCACCTTGCTTGGATTAAGAATGCTTGGCCAGACGAATTTTGTGTCAAATTCATTCGCGTTCGCCGTTTGCAAATAATGCGATAAATTTTGATTGACGTAAGTGAGTAAATATAAAATGCAGCGAGTTGAACAAATGCGATTTGATAAATATTGTCGCAGTGAGCAAGCAGGCTTTGCGGTCACAATCCAATGAATAGTCAATGTCCTGCCGGTCATCACTCACCATCACGTAGGGCGTCCATTGAAATGTGGGGCGGTGCGGGGAAGGGGTCCCGTGACAGGTATCCGGTGAACGGATCACCTACTTGATCCTCTCCCACCACCTGTCCGTGGACCCCCAGCGACGAACCCCATTCTCCAATCGCCACTACTACCATCACCACAGTAACCACCCAGAGCCAGTTCCAAAAGAGTGACCGGCGTCCACCTCTCACTCGTCCCGGCTCCCTTCGGGTCAGCCGTAACCCTATAGAGTAAAAACACAATAGGATGCCAATTTTATTTTAAATTCTCTTATTTAGAAAAACTAGTCGATAGTGGTGGTGGGGCCAACGATTATATTAGATAATTCCGACGTACAGATTATCTCCAAAGTTGCTACAATCGTGTAGCTGTAAGCTCTTACGCGTACTTTATGTGTTTGTTAGGCGCTTAGCGAGATGCTAGTGAAACTAACCCCACATTTAGAACCATTTGGCCAATCGCACGACCGTCAGTCACTCCGATCGGGGTTCCAGCAAATTCCCAACTAATTGCAAAAGGGATAAGAGGATGTTGGTTGGAATCGGCAGCAGATGTTGGCCCCGTTTCATTCGCCGAGGCGCATCCATAAGTAATGAGCGAGTGGAGATGCATTTAGCAGTCCACTGTCAGTCAGCCCACGGTCAACCCGCCCGCCACCTTCCCTGGGGGTCTGACAAACGCTAGATCTCACCTGTGACGAGACTTGCGCTAATTGCGAAGAATTGGGATGGGACAGGGCGATGCTGACCAACTACACTAAATCGACATTTGGTTCCAAATGATCAGTGTCCAAAATAAATAATTTTAAGAAGTGTGAAGCAACTGAATGCACTGTACTTGATGCTGTCAGCTACTGGTGTGACCATTTGACAAAAAAGAAGTGGTAATGTTTTTTTATTAAATGGGTAAGAAACCGCTCATTCTGCTCCGATTGAGGATGGAGGAGGTCTGTCAAAAATTGAGAATTGTATAATTCAGAGCTGCAAATTGGCCCTTGACTTATCAGTAACATCAAATTAAGTTTGCAAAAAATGGGGTCAAGATGAAGAAAAACATTCCTTCATTACTTAATATTGTTGAAAGCAAAACTGTTATGGCATGTCAAGCTGGTATGTCATCGGAGCTCATTGAGTCGCGCGCTTGATCTGTTGGAGCGCACCTTGGTTTTTGAGCAATTAATAGGTGGAGATTCCAGAATTACTCCAGGGATATGGGATATGTTATCCATCGGTTTCAGTGCATACGGCTTAACGGCCCCAATTCGTACGGCAACGTGGATTAGCAATTTAATCAGTTCTACGCTGGTATGTCTACAATTTTTTTTTTATTACTTATCGCTTTTAATTCACATTTAGTTTGCAAGATTAAAGACAAAATAAATATTTTTTAATATTTTTCACAGTTACATTATTTATCGTTATATGACTTATTAGTATTTAAAATATGGTGTCCTCGTAATTACGTAATGCGTAACTAGTCGAAGCATATGCTCTACTACAATAAATATATTATTTATGTAAACAATTCTTTACAATTCTTATTTAACATTATTGCCGGAATATAAAAATTAAAAGTAGTACAGTGCTGTTGTTCACTCACCCACTTTCATTCCAGAATCCGGTCGGGAAAGGATGGCAGACACATTCTCCGTTCGCATAGTTGGTGTTGACGATCTCTTAGCGGTGTGGGGATGCTGATGGGACCAACTTGCGCTTGAAATCACAGCCACTGCATCTTCCGTCTCACTCTATTTAACAGTCGACACTTGATTTATTTTGCCGTGCAAGGATCGTCAAGGACTACACAAGAATTGACCGCTTCTTCCACTTTGAACAGGAACTGTAGATGGACTCGAGACCACTCCAAAGCGGACAACACCAGACGAACTTGTTGCTAACCTCAGTCAAAAATAAATGAAGTAATTCCGTTAAGAAAAAAGTAAGTGTGGTTGGTGGTGGTGGTGTTGGCGGCAGCCGAATCACAAGTCCAAGACCAAGAGGAATCCCCAAAGTGAATGTCGCGGTTTCAAAAAAGCGAAAACGATGGTAGCACGCGTCTCACGTAGAACGTCACGTGACTCACTCTGTGGACGCGTGCGCGAGCGATGATTGGCTGCTCAAACCGATGACGTAGAAACGGACCAAACGTTCTGTGACAAGGGCCGCGGACCCAACCATACCAGCAAACCTTTTCTTTCAAAGAGCGGATTGATTTTAAGCTACGACCAATTAAGGAATACTTAAGTTATTCTAGTGATTTAAGTGTTTAAGGTGCTCGTTGCGCTGCATTTCAGTTCCCACCAAACTTTATCATCGTTGCAATTTAAATCTGTCGTATTTACGCATTTCAGACAAGGAGAGATTGAAGTTAACTGAGCTGGAAATTGAATTAGTACAACAGTCGCGTCTGCGTGTTATTGCCGAGGAATTGGAGGGCCGACACTAGACAGCGCCGCCTAGCGACTCCGCAGAAATTAAAAATTGCAACAGTTTCAATTCGGTGTGCCGTCGCCTTTCCCCCGCCGTCTGTCTCCAAATGCTACTCTCCCACGGGACAGAAGGAGAAACGCCTACACGCCCCCTTATTCGTAGTCCCGTTTGCGCGGTTGCCAAGAGAGAGAGAGCGAGGGCCGCACGGTCAGGGCCAGGGCCAGGCAACCTTTGCGTCGTCCCACCTCCGTCCCCAGTAACTTGTCTCCCGCAAAAGAAAAATCAATCAAAATTTGATTAAAGAAACACACGGATATCTAATAATCCCCAAGAAGCGATCGATCAGAATGTCAACGATGCCGACTTTCTTCGTTACAACGTGTAGTCAGTCGTACCGAGAACCCTCCTTAATTGACGCTTATACAAAATACGAAGTGTATCATTAATGGAATGGATAATTTATATCACGACGTGCGAAGTATTTTCTTTTAATGCGACCTTTGGGTTTTGATGATTTCTTTTTTTGGATACTCAGGAAAGCTGTAATTACATCTTCGGTGAAAATACCGGTTTTCTGGAATTGCGCTACATAATTGATCTAACTCAAAACAGGATAGCTGAGTTATAGGGAATGTTTTTTAACCGACTCTTTTGGTCAGTGTACAAGGAGAAATTCGGCCCCTTAACTTACCTGTTGGTGACGCTCGAGTCCAACTGTGTATCATTAGTAAACAACTCTTGTGCGACTAGCGGATATGGTGCGAGTGAATACGGGCAGAATTGAAAGCGCGTCAACAGCTTCCGCTTCACCACTTCCCATTTACATGTGTGTGTGTGACATCTTGTTCAATTTTCAGAACTCCAAATATATTTAAGGTATTCGGTGCTCCAATATCTACTTGACGCGCACTGTGTCTTCCGATCAAAATGTGTCACTCGTGGATAATAACATCTCCGGTGTTTGTTTTTGCTTTTTTTTAATTCCAAGAGTTTGTGTCGTTGTTTTTAAACAATTCTAAAGAAATCCTCAGCGCACGCTGCCGCTCTTATAAAATAAAATATTAAAAAATTAGATCTAGCGCTTGGCAATTTTAATTATAAGAGTTTGATACAAAACTGTTCGAAAAATATTATTGCTTGGTGTAAATATTCCCTGTGATATTAAATATATATATTTTTTAATTCACACAACATGAAGATTCTGTACCCCTCAGTGCTTAGGCACTATGTGAGAGGCACATTTTCACCAGTACCCCGGGATCGAATAATCGAGAGCCCGCGCCGGGAATCGAACCCGGGACCGCCGAACCACAGTCCGTCTTCGAATTAGACATTCTGTTTTCAATTGTAACTTCTGTGATTTCGCAGAATGCAAGTTATTGAGTGTGTCGATTGGGGGTTTCAATCAGAATTTCGAAAATTATGTAATTCTTATAATTTGCATGAAATATTGGTTTTAAAAAAATCTCCAAATAGTGGTTATTCATTTTTTTCGTTTATAATGAAAAAATACATCCGCGTATTGAAGATCTGTTATATTGTTGTCGCAGTATTTTACTCTGTGAAATAGGGATTAGAGAGAGCTCAAGACTTCAAGTCTTCAGCAACTTCAAAAACTATACTCGATCGGAAACATTGGAGAATCTGTTCTTCTCAGCGAAAAACTGTTGGTACAATTACAACGTTAAAATAGTATGATATATCGTTAACTGTACCATAGTAGAATATAGGCAGCGCCTTAAAAACTAACTATGTACCGC
>JAQGBY010003082.1:0-20423 GCA_034698785.1 Mycogona germanica
TTCTCTCGCCCGAAAAATTCCGAAGGTGTCGGCCGGAATCGAAACCGCGATCGCGGGCTAAGAGGCGAACGCGCTACCTCTCTGCCACTCGACAACTCTTTAATAATTTATAGATTTAAAGTTTAAAGATTTAATAAGAATAAACTAAAATAAAAACCACTGCAGCTTTACGAAAAAACAAGAACGATGACAATTCACACTTACCGAGTCCTCCCACATCCTCATCTCCCGAGGAAAATTAAAATGATTTTAACTAATTTCATAAAATATTTACAAAGGTAGACAATACCGGTTTCACGCACACCCCTGCCATATTATGAAATTATTTTAAATCATTTTAATTTTCTTCGGGATATGAGGATGTGGAAGGACTCGCTAAGTGTGAATCGTTATCGTTTTTGTATTTCATCAGTTTAAAAAAAAATCCCAATCAACTGTAGTCAACCACACTATAGGCGTCCAGTCCAGTACACTTCCAGTACCCCGGGATCGAAATTTTCGATAACCCGCACCGGGAATCGAACCCGGGACCGCCGAGCCACAGCCAATAGCAATACCGACTGGGCTACGACGAGTCGTACGTCATGAGCTTAATCACTTCGGGAGAAGCCATTTCCCCTCCCTCCCCAAGTATCAGAAAGTTAAAAAGGAGTTTCAGTGAGAGCACATGTGCTCCGGGTTTTGCATGTCGCACACAACACTAGTAGAGGCCTATCGTCACTGCGGTGGGCGTGTGTTCAAACACAGAATTCACCGGTCTGACGGATTCCAAGCCTCCTTTAATCTAAATTTGCATTGTGCAAAAGGGCGTCGGGTGCTGTTGCGTTGAAAATGTACTGTTCTGGGAACCCACGATACGAAAATTTACATATTCACTTGTTTCTTGACTGTCGCGAATGAAACTACAAATGTCATTAATATTCTGAATAGCACGTCAAATTCAGCACCACATAGCTTCGACACCATATGACTGGAATATAGATCGAATAAACAAGAGTCTGCACCGGGAATCGAACCCTGACCGCCGAGCCGCAGTCAGTTGGAAGCACAAAGAGTCGATGATTTCACAAAAAAATGAAATTCCAAGAACAGTAAACCACTGACAATTTTTATATTCACACGAGAACAATCAAATTTGTCTACACCATCAAATACTTTATTAGTGAATTCCTGGTGGCAAATAAATTTCACAAACAATTCACCAGTCTCAAAGAAAGAAAAAAGTTAATATGAAACTATTTAACCAGTCAGTTTTGACGTTTACTGGGAATTACTAAACATATTTTCAAAATTTGTTTTTTAAATTACAAGTTATCTCTGTTAACGCCAATGAATAAGACGCTACATGTGAACGTTAATTACCAAAAATAATAAAATGCCGTTTAACCCATAACCAAACATAAATCATAATACTGAAAAAGAACTGCAGTAATGATGCGTGTGACCATATAACAAACTTTCATCAAACAATTTCAATTGTAAACAACATATTTGAAAGCGAGCCACTTTAGAAAAAATTATTCGAAAGACATTATATTTAAACTGTAAAATATGATTTAGAAGTAATCATTAATTCATCTCTAGCACAATTTTATAAGAAAATAAATAATTTTATTGTTCCTACGAAGGTGCCAATATCAACAACCAGAAACCATATCTTTAAACTCTCGCAATCGTTTATCTTCAACGTACTGAAAGAACGACGAAATTCGTTCGTCTTTCCGCTTTTTAAAATGAGAGAAATTCTTATTTGCTAGCTGCTCATCGGAGTTTTCAGAACCATTCTTGAACTTCAGTTCTGCTAGAGCCCTTTTCCAATCGGAGGTTTCTTCAATTCGGCCGTTTTCTTCCCTGGCCAGTTGTTTATACATCTGAGAGAAAAACTTCAATAAGACATTCCGCCTACAATCCAAACAGACAGTCTAACTTGAAAAACAAAACTGCAGCCCAGCGTCCCTTAACGATCAAAGCGCCGTACCGTGTTCATGAATAACGATAACCTGATATCTTATCGTTTCTCTTATTCTTATATTATAAAACAAAGTTTACGGTTTACTGTCGGTGACTGCACATTCGAGAGCGCAAAAACGGCCAAACGCAACGCCATGAAATTTACTCTAGACAAGAGTGTAGCAAATCGTGAAATCATTCCACTTTATTACACGTCTTTATGTCGTTTTGTTAATTATATACGAATTTAAAAAAAAAATAATAATGTCGATGACGGTTTGACAGTTGACGTCTAACGTGCATCATCTCGACCCCGCTGTCGACAAAAGATTCGGAACTGAGAGGGGGAAGGGGACTGCTAACTTTAGCCACCGAACAATATTTTTCTCCCATAGGATCAGGAATAGGATAGGAAACAGACATTTGGGAAAAATTTGCAGCGCAGCTTTAACTTCTCCAAAATTGTCTGATCAAATTAACAGTGTAGAGAAAAGATCAATTAACATATTAAAAAATAATTACTTTATCCCAGCTGCTAAAAAGAAACATCTATTCCCAAAGATTCCCAAAAGATTTATTTGTGCTTGACTTGCTTTCTTGCCAGTTCTGGTGAATTTATAATTTCTGGTGAAATTCTGATTGTATTGTTTTAATTTAGTTTAATTAGTTTTAATACGACTCGTCGTGGCGCAGTTGGTTAAGCGACGGACTGTCGTTCGGCGGTCCCGGGTTCGATTCCCAGCGCGGGTTTTGGCTCGGGGTACTGGTGAAAATGTGCTTCTCACATAGTGCCTAAGCACTGAGGGGTGCAAAATCTTCCTGTTGTGACCCGTTCACTTCAGTGAATTAAAAAAAAAATTTCAACTTATTTGCGTTTTAAATTGCCAAAGTTTGATACACCAAATGGCATGGGAAATCTTTGTTTCATCTGGCACCAGCACTTCACACTTTCACCACAAAAAAGGCACAGTGCCCATTCATCTAGTTATGAATAAAATAAAATCAATGTTATTGCCTACCTCAGAGTTAGGACAGTTGAGTTGGTAATAGAGTACGGCATAACACATGTGCCAGAAAGTAAATTCCGGCCACAGTGTTTTCACAAAGGCTAAAACCGAATAGGAACTCTGCAAAAAAAAAAAGACAATGATATTAATTTAAGTTGCACAAAAAACTAAAAAAAATAATGGTATTAATTTGAGATATACAAAAAACTCCAATGTTCAACAAACTTTCCTTTCTGACAGGCATTAGGAGACTAGAGAGATTTGAGATGTTACAGGTTTTTTACAGGTTTTAATTACGTGGATCATAAACGATGTTATATAATTCAAATACAAATCTGATCCAGAGAGTAAGTACCATTATTGTATTAAAATGGATTAGAAATTTGTTTTCATTTGCATTTTATTACATAAACATCTACACACCTGAGGCAGTATCCATCTTGGCTCACCTCCCACCGAGAGATTGACCCAAGATGATTATCAAGATGATGTGGTATCACACTTGAGAAGTATCGATACTTCATTCTAAGTGCTAGTGGACGTCACACATGTTTTTTTTAATTCACTGAAGTGTGTATCACAACAGGAGTTTCTGTACCCCTCGTGGTGCTTAGGCACCATGACGAGGCGCACATTTTCTCCCCCATTCCCTCAAATTCCCCCAATTATTTTTGTACCCGGGATTGAATAATCAAGAGCCCGCGCCGGGAATCGAAACCGGGACCGCCGAACCACAGTCAGTCGCGTGAAGGTTCTTTCATTGCCTTATTTGGTGACCAGGACGTGCTTAAAAACAATCCATAAACAGTAAAAGAAAAACAAAAATTCGCGCATGCAATGGCAAACAACGTTTTCGGATACAGATTAAGTCAAGAGACATTCTACGTTTGAGGTAAGCGGCTAGAACCACGTATTTGGCAGACATTTTTTAAATATCTTTTGCAAACATTTGGAGTTGAGTCAGTCAGCAATTTTCAGTGGCCATTCAGTCAGCAAGTTTCAACGCCAGTGGATTTCACGGGTCCAGAGATTATGGCGGAAATCGCTTGGATGGTAGAACTGAGGATATCCACATTATAAGTGAGCGCCAGTGGGGGAGGCACACAAAACACAGGAGCAACTGTGGCTTCCACAGTGGATATTGCAGCTGTGGGGAAGTTGAAGTCAGAAATTTCCCCTTTCATGGAACACATGGTTTTCACTATTTAATGACCAGGGCGGACGGTATATAGGGCCAAAAATAATTGTTCCTATATTTGTGTTTGCACTTTGAGCCATTTGGCTAATGCGCTACATGCGATTCGAGAGCTCTGCATTGACACATGTGCAAAAAATCATTTTGATTAGGCAAAAGAACTGTTGAAACTAAATTTTGCCAAAGCAAAGCCTGCCAGGTATCAGAGAAAAAACATACAATTTTTTATTGATCCGATGGCAGATGTTTCCATAATCCCAGTGCAGCATTCAAAATCACCTCTACACCCATCCATGCATTTTCTGCAGACACAAGGTGGGGCCAGAATTCCTGCATTTGGATCTTTTAACATCACGATGGACTTAGGATTGGGGAAGCCATGTAAATGGATCTTCATATGCACCTGACTCTATTACGCGATCATTGGAGCAAATTTTTTGTTCCACTATGATATTTTGGTGGGCACACGCAGAGATCAGGTCATAGATGCTAACACAGGATGAACTTCATGGGGAAAGCAGGCAAAATGTTGCTATTCTAAGGTGAATGCAAATTGGGGAACCTCTGATCCATTGCAAAAGGAGATGCCAGTGCCAGCAGCTCCAGCAGTGACATCAAACCTCCATACTCCGGGTGCTCTCTTGAAGAGATCAACCAAGACAATTATCGATCTAATGGAAGTATTGCACATCACGAGTATTGAAGTGCTAGTCGACGTCACACGTGTAAATCATTTTTACCGAGCAACTTATGTATGCGATTCAACATTTTTTTTAAATTCACTGTAGTGTACATCACAACATGAGTTTCTGTACCCCTTTTGGTGCTTAGGCACTATGTGAGTGGCAGCTAGTGAAATAATAATAGAAACATCAACTGCAAATAAATATTGTTGTCACATTTCGTTTGCCCAGGTTCTTTTGCCTCAAACCTTACACCTTAAACCATAATCTTACACCTTAATCTACTTAAAATCTTAATCTTAAATCTTACACCTTAAACTTCTTTTCAACATATTCACATGCAAATAAAGGCATGTGCCATATCTTGGTACTAATTACAGGATGCCTCCTCCGTAGAATTCGTCCGCCTGTGAGCTGAACCAGTTCTGGACGTTTACCTTGATCTATCACTTCATTGCATCGCACGAGTTCTTCGTTGATCACTGAAGAATTGGTGCGCTGCATCGCTTTTTCAAAACATTTCACGATCTTTATTACAAGAAATTGTGAATCGTCACTTTGCAAGTGATGATGAGATCAAGGTAAACGTCCAGAACTGGTGCAGGTCTCAGGCGGTCGAATTCTACGGAGGGAATTAATAATCTTGTAATTAGTACCAAGATATGACACATGCCTTAGTTCGCATGGTGAATATGTCGAAAAGTAGTTAGGTGTGTAGATGTTTCTGTAATAAAATGCAAATGAAGGCAAATTGTTGATCTTTTTCAATACTAAACGTTACTTACTATCTGGATCAGCTTTGTACATTTTTTTTTTTTTTTTTTTAGTTTCCATCAACTGTAGTCAACCGCACTACAGGCTTACGTCCCCCTCATGGTGCTTTTGCACTGTGCGAGGGGGAACGACCAGTACCCCGGGATCGAAATAAAATAACGTTACATAAAATAACGTTATTTATAAAAACAATTTCGCAAAATGTGTGTTAATAAAAACAACAAAAAACCCGATCAGAAGTAAGATTTCTCTTTTGCCAGAAATAGTTCTTCTTTGGTTTCCGAAAATATCGATATTTTTTCCCCCCAATCAACTGTAGTCAACCGCACTACAGGTGTTGCGTCCGCCTCATGGTGCTTAGGGACAATCGCATATCGCTCTCATCATAATCGATCCTTCATTGCTTAGTCCAACACAGGCGTATGTATGTAAAGTTGTTTTCACTATCATTATCCGCTCGGTATGGAGCTAGAAAAGTGGTAAGCCGAACAAACCTTTTTTATCCGCTCGGCATATCCTCCACACTGCTAATCATTTGGTTACAAATCATTTTTTCTAACTCACAATTTTCCATCTGACCATGTTTTGCTGAAAGCCTGACTTCGTGTCATGATTAATTAAAGGCCGATTTTGGATAGGCATCAGTTCGACAGACAACCAGTAGTGTCGGCAAGCGAATTTATATGGCAAGAATTACTGAAATTTATGCTCGATCAACACAATACAAGACAAAACACAACACGATTCTTTTACCTGCCAAAGCAGAAAATCGCTCAGCCGAACTTCACCCGAGGTCCTAATCAACAGGTCGGGGTCTGGCGCTTGTGACGAGTAAAGGCATCTATCCAAGACAGCTTCGGTGATGTCCCTAGTGGTTAAGCAGGCCAATGACGCAAGTTGCTAATTTTTGTCCCAAACAGGAGATTGGATTCCAAAGGAACGGAGACATACAATTGGTTTGAGAATACTTACTCAGGTTCGATAAAGCCTTTATCGACTCCTTCACTAACTTCATTGACAGCGTGGCAGATCTCCTCTCGACTGGTGTAGGCCAGGCAAACGTTCAAAAAGGCTCTGGAGAATCAAAATTTGAATTATATCAGCGGGGAAATATTATTTTTTACACTGCAAACTACAAAAATAGGTGAAATAAAGCCCAGAGTAAAAAAAATTATTTTCTCAGTTCATACAAAAAACACTCCTACTTTTTGTTATCACGTGAGAACAGCACAACTTCCGCGATCAATTTCTGGATTTCTTTGGACAGCAACTTCAAGTTTCCAAAAACCCGTATGCACACACCGTGCTCGATCAATTTATCCCTAAATCATTGAAATGGGGATTCGTTAAATAGCTAATACAAATTAGTATTAGTAGAATTGTCACTTGAAAATATCAAGAAATTATTGAAATAATGTGAAAAATAAATAATTGCATTTGACGCAGTTTCATATTCTTTATCGATGAATTCATTTTACACAAGGGGAATTAGTACAACTCGGAAATAGAGATCGCAAAATCTGGTGTCAAATGCTTACTTTTCATCCAACAGGCGTTTAATTTTTTCCTGGGCCAGACTCATCAGTCCGTCCACCTCTTCCTTGGAGCGTTTAAAGTTTTCAATGCTGAACGCGTAAACGGTGACCTGGTTGATGCCCAAATCGTTACACCACTGTAAAGTCTGAAAAGTAAATCAATGGACAGATCGGCTACTAGAGCGAGCGTTTACAAGACATGTTTTTTCTTCATGTTTTAACAATATTTCAAATGCACGTACAATTTTCACAATATCTATTGGTCTCCCCAAACCTAGTTTCTCATACCTCTGCCAGTTTGTCGAAACCCTTGGTGTGTCCTTCCACTTTCTCGATATTCTGTTTGATCGCGTAGCGCCTATTTCCGTCCATTATGATGGCTACGTGCTTGGGTATGGGGCCGGCTCGCAACACCTTCGCACAGAAGGACCGGACCCACGAAGACTTGTGTTCTGGAAACCACGACATCTGAATGGGAGGAACGTTAAACCATTATGAGACTATTAAAGGCGATTCAATACAACCAAACAAAATATTGGATGCGTCCGTGACAGCACGCAACAAAAGGGCAGAGTTTAAAACTCAATTAATGCCATTACTTTTCTGTCACTGATAAAAGCTTATTTTTCAGTTCAAAGTTCAGTTTATCTGAAAACGATCTTAACTGACAGTCATGCCCGTTTCCTCAATTCGAGTACGATCTCGGGAGACGTGGCGAATCTGGGTCCTGCAACACAAAATGATTTACCTAGCCGATACAAAGCCGAACGATAATGACTAATCTTCAATGCAAAAAATTATTTGTTTTACCAACCCTAAACAAACATTTGTGAGCCAAATAACATCAGGTGAGAACCTGATGTTCTCGCAAACCCCGACAAGGCCTATGAAGTGGGCGGGTCTCACAAATTATTCGGGGAAGGCTGCATCAGGGGTCAAATCGGTGACCCCGAGACGATCACCTGCTGCACAACCTTAGGGCAGAGTTGGAGTAAGAATGACTCTTGCCGACAGAACATTTTGTTTATTTGTTCAACAATCGTCGTCACAATCGTATATTCAGCCAGCCAGCCGGCCAACTCACTCCCATGAATGGATCTTTCAGATTTCAGCCGGCGACGTGTCAACTGCGATTGGCGTTGGGGCGTGCAAAACAAGACACTTGTACACTCGGAAACGACGCGGCAGTGCGAACAAACGTGTTTAACGCCCCCCTCCAATCACGATTAGAAGTAACCATTACACATGATAGCCCTGCGCATGCGCAGTTTCACTAGCTTTGGGGGGCGAACACGTTGCAGCGGCGTTTTGCATTTTAGGAACAGTCTGACTTTTGACATACGATTCGGCCAACACAATACTCACGTTCGTTTTGGGACTTGTTCTTCGCCGGTTGTCTTCATAAAAGAATAAGACGAAATCTGATAAATTTCCGATAAATTACAAGAGATTGCGTAAGCACAGGACAAGCATTTTTGATACGCTCAGCAAACACCGTTGCAAGATGTCCTGTCACGAGATTCGCATTACTTCGACGCCTTTGGCCCTTTTCTCATGTTCTTGTATATAAATTGCCTTTATAATCCAGAAAATATTTTAATTCTCCGATATTTAATAATTCAATGTAACTTTTAATTTTATAAAATTAAGAAAGATTAATATAAACGGGTTCGCCATACTAAAAATAATTTATTTCTTCGATAACGATTGTCGAATTTAGTATGTTGCTTTTCGACTACGAACACTGATGGCGTCATTGTAGCGTGGGATGCGGTGTAGCAATCCGCCTTTGAAGTTCTCGGGAATGTAACAACCCGCGCTACAATAAAAGAATGAAATATTTTTGACCAGACGTAGCCAGAGACGCAGATAAAGATTAAAAACATTATTGTATCATCTTATTATTCCATTTTATATTATTTTACAGCAAAATTAAAAGAGTATATACACCCAACTCATATAACTAATTGTTATTGCGGAGTGATACACATGCATGCCGTGCCTGATCACCCATGCCAAAACGACTGATGTCCAGTTTCAAATTCGAAGCTCATCGAGATAAGGCCGCGTATATCCTTTCCAAAGATCGCACGGACTTGTTAGGATAACCTTCTGGATAAACACATATAGTTTAACGCGCCACCATTTCGATAATCATCGAAACAGATGAAAGCATTTCGATGAGACGAAAAAATGGCAATGGCGAATCTCGCGAGTGTATTTTACGTTAAGCCCAAGTTTTTGATCGCGATTTGATGCGTTTTAATCGCGGTTGAACGACAATGGCAGCTGCAAATCGACCGGTCATCGAAGCTGGTGAGGCAACCAACTATCCCACCGAATTAAATCTCTTTCCCCAAACCCGAGTGAGGCCTTTATTTGGTCTGTGCGTGGATCCCCCCCAACCAAATCCCGCAGCCCAACCCCGCGCCATCGCCCAGCTAAGCCTAGTGGGGATGTACTCATTTTTATTCCCGTTTCAGAACTCTACTTTCTCATTACCCGTTTTTTGGCCAACGGACCCTGCGAGGCAGCCAGTCGGGTAGGTGGCCATGTCATTTGTTTCTCCCAAATTCGCTGATGTTTCCGATTTCTTAAAAAAATTGTTTCTGATGTGCGCGTCTTTTGTCTACCCCCGACTAGGCGCTCATCGAGGAGGTCGGCAAATACGAGGTGCGTTTCCCACCGACCAACCATGTGCTAATGTTTTTCGGTGGTTTTCTCGAGTCGCACGTGCGACGCACGTGGTCCCATCAAAACATCGCGTCTGACAATTCTTGACAAACATTTCCACACTGATCGCCGAATTCACAAAATTAATCAAGGATGCTCTTTTTTTCCAGCTGTTGCCCAAGCGTTACGATTGGTTGGGTAACGAGCATCCACGAACTTACGACGATTTGGTAAATCGATTTATGACATTTTTAATTGATTTTAATCTTGATTTGTCAGTTTTTTGTGGGGGTCGAAAATGGTGTTGACACCGATCGACACGTGACCGGCTTCATTCGACGCGTCAGGTCAGCGCGATTCCAAAAATATGGGCGTGTCGTATGCTAATTTGGTGGGTTACCCCCACATTTGAAAAAAATGGGTAAAATTTTTGGCCAAATTTACATATCCAGGGGACAGGGGAACACAATGACGTCATGGGCGTGAGGACATCAGCGGTATTACTGTGACGTCACATCTTGACGTGTCCTCTTCGCTCATTGGCTGACTGAAGATAATGCCCTCGCGTGCGGTTTTCCCAGTAGATAGGCATGGGGATATTTCCAGGAACTAGGGATTTTCTAAATTTGTTGTGCGAAAATTTTTATTTCACCGCATTTTGTTGAATAGGAGGGGAATGCAATAAAATTTAAACCTGTGAATTATAAGGAAAATATAGTAGTATCCTGGACACAAACCGAAATAAATGGCGACGATATTGAATCAATAAAAAGGATAAATTGAGATTTAATCATCCAAGAATCAAAGTTGAAAAACTTTAATAACAGGCAACTATGATTGAGTATGAAACGATTATTGGTGAGGAAGGGGCATAAGGGGTGTTGGTTAGCATTATCTCAATTCGGCAGATGTCCATTCAAAACACAATGTTTTGCAAGGGCTGAGTTGTCGGTTAATCGGTTCATGATGTCATTGAGGTGTTCTTGAAAACTAAGGTCGATGCTCCGGGCAGTTTCCCCAAATTAAACTTTTTCAGCGCCGGACGACAAATGACGAACAAGAGTTGGTGGTAATTCTTTAAAATAAGTAATAGTAAACTATTGTATTATTTAAAAATAAATTTAATGAGCCAACTCTTGTTCGTCTTTATTTCGTCCGGCCTGTCCCGGGCACAACCCCCATTTTATTGTAGTATTTATGTTGCCAAATTCGTCGATTGGAAGGAGGACGTCGAGGAAGGGAATACAACCGTCCCAAACATTTGTATTCGCACCGAATTTTGTGTTAATGTGAATGTATACTCCACCATAGTTGCCTGTTATTATATTTTTTTAACCATGATTCTTGGTTAATGATAATTAAATCTCGATTTATCATTTCATTGATTCAATGTCGTAGCCAGTTATTTAAGTTTGTGTCCAGCCTGCAACTTCAATTTTCTTTATCCCTGGCGTAAAACGCTGGCAACCCCATTCAAATTATTATTGGATTCTTGTGAATTATTAGGAAAAATGTATTTTAGTTTGCCAATTTTAGATTGAAGAATGGATTTCTTTCAAGTTGTTGTAGATCCTATAGAACGAGAATTTTTCTTAAATAGAATTGAGAATAAACATTTCTTTCAATTGAATAGTCAATTGTTCATTGATTGATTATTTTTATTGCCTGTGTGTATCAATATTTATAATAAAATTGCTGATATTTATTTTACATTTCGTTACAAGGTTTATTCCAAATGATAACAGCAATTTTATTAATGCCTTATCGTCGTTTGATTAAACGTTTCACATTTTCTTTCAATTAGAAAAAGTGAATTGCACGGAATAACTATTTTGATAGTTTCTTTTTGACACTTGCAGGCAAGAAGCTGTCCTCACATTTCACCCAACCACCTGCTGAAAATATGCAGCCGACTGGGACCACTGCTGGACAGGGACGTCCAGCCCAACGTGTCTGGAGTCAATTCGTTGTTGGCCGGCGGAAGACAGTCACTTTTAAGGACGAAGGATGGTGAGCTGCCCTCAATCATCATACAAGAATTGACAGTGTCACTTTCTGAGCTCGCATGTTGATAAAAAATTTGTTTTTTTCAGATCTGACCAAAAGTGTGGTCCCGCTGACCGCTCTGGCGGCGAGACTGCACGGACAGCCGCTTTTGCCGCCGGTCAACTTGACCAGACATCCGAATATAAGTAAGTGAATATAATTTTTATTTTTAATTCCCTGCGCTGTAGTCAACCACACTACAGGCGTTCTGTACCTACCTCTCATGGTGCTTAGGCACTATGACGAGGGGCACATTGGATATGATGACACAATTGAAATTCCTTAAAATATTAATTTAATTCAAGTATTCCCGGAGTTTTTAAATTTTACCTTTAGCCAATTGTTTTTGTGAGTGGATCTTTTCATTACAA
Source organism: Mycogona germanica (assembly GCA_034698785.1). Classification (NCBI taxonomy): domain Eukaryota; kingdom Metazoa; phylum Arthropoda; class Diplopoda; order Chordeumatida; family Chordeumatidae; genus Mycogona; species Mycogona germanica. The sequence continues at coordinate 12,235 of JAQGBY010003082.1, forward strand.
TCTTGTTGGTGACCTGTTTCAGCTCAACTATTGAGCACTCGCGAGCAGAGTGGTCCTCTTCAGCCGCCTCAGATGATTCCCACCAAATTCTACAAGTCTATGCAGCTGTGCTGTCGTCGACTGGGTCACCTTTCATCTGTGTACTGTCTGCTGTTCGACAGGACTGGACGATATATATTCACCGTATGTGCTTTATCATCAGACACTATCTCTCTTTGTTTTTTCTTTCGTCAATTATAGCTTCCATTGGCTTACTAAATTGACTTGCATTGGTTCTTAAATTATTCTAAAATAGGAGAACTTATGTTTGAGAAGTTTTGATTTGGATATTAAATTCAAAATATCAGAAACCTATGAGAACACGAATTTCAGTCACTGCTGAATCGTCACTTAAATTTAAATACCCTTGCATGGATTTAAAATCGTAAATGAAGTGGTATTACAAATTTAATTTCTTAAGCGCTGTTCACACATGTGCAAGCTGTTCCTAGAGAAGGGGACCCATTTTGGACTCAATCTTCCTACGTTACGGTCACGTTACGCAAATCAGCCAATCACAGCTTGGGGAAGATAAACTCCACTGAGGAATTGAGTCCACAATGGACCCTCAGCAATTTCGTCTGCTATAGAGCGACCTGTCTTGCAAGAACTTGCCAATGAGAACGGGCCATTAGCGATCGAGAATTGTTATTTTCCTATCATATATATTCAATATATATTTATGATACAGATTAATAAGTCTAGTTCTTAAAAAGTTTGTCAGTTGTGACACTAACATCGTGTGTTGTGTGCTATGGGGGAGTAGGGAGCCGATGACCTGCTGGTGAAGGTTTGGAGCGCCAGCGACGGACGATTAGTGTCCGCCTTCCGCGGTCACTCGGCCGAAATCACTGACATGGCGGTGAACTATGAAAACACACTGCTGGCGGCCGGCAGCTGCGACAAGATCATTCGTGTGTGGTGCCTCCGTACCGCTGCGCCCCTGGCGGTGCTCACCGGACACACGGCTATGATCACATCGCTCAAGGTACGTACTAAAAATCAATAGTTCTTAAACAAAACGAATGGATAGTTAGTTAATGTATTTGTATCAACAAATGCTTTTAAATTGAATAAAAAAACTAGATTTTAGAATGGTTAATATTTTAAATTACTATTATAAAGACGCTCTTAAAAGAGAAACACTTTTCTCATTAATATTTGTTTACTAATCCTTATTTTTATATCTTCTCACGCTGTTCAGTTCTGTCCTTGTCCGCGCGGTGTCGACCGCTACTTGGTGTCCACTGGTAATGACGGCTGTATTTATTTCTGGCAGTGGAGCGTGAACACTTCTGTTTTCAAGTAGGTGTAGTAGTTGGTGGCACTGATGCCTCTGATATTCTTAAACTCTTTTGGGGATATGTTGGATGACCTTGTATGTTCGTTTGTCGTTTGGCAGTCCCCAGCCCAGACGCTTCACGGAACGCAATCGTCCGGGCGCGCAGCTGGTGGCCTCCTCCTTCAGCCCCGGAGGCACTTTCGTGGCTACGGGCAGCACTGACCATCACGTGCGCATCTACAATGTCTATGGGCAGAACGGTCCGGAGCGGATTTTGGAGATGGAGGCACACTCGGTGAGTATGACGCAGCCGTGATCTGTCACATGGCACAAAGTTCGTTGGGGAACAGTGATTAAAATTGATTATTGTTGGGTTTTTTTCGTTGATGGCAGGACCGAGTGGACAGCATTCAGTTTGCCAATCACAGTCAACGCTTCGTAAGCGGTAGTCGAGACGGAACGGCAAATATTTGGCGGTTCGAGAGACAAAATTGGAGGAAGATTCCGTTGCGCATGTCCACACGCAAAGCTGGGTATGAAGCTCCCACTCTTTTATGGTCTTCCCCTTTTCGGCAATTTGGTTGAATTTGGTTTGGTTGAGTGAGTGTTTTCCAATATTGTTACTTCAGTGAGCCAGCCTTAGAAGCCGACGACAGCCGCATCACCAAACTGAAGGTCACGATGGTGGGCTGGGATTCTGAAGACAAATACGTTATCACGGCAGTCAACGACTTCTCCATCAAAGTGTGGAATTCAATTACCGGTGATCTTGTCTATCAACTGGAGGCGAGTATTTATTGCAGACCGTCATTTATCCCGTGTCTGATTATCTCCAAACCCCAAATAATGTGTTTTAATCGCTGCTGCAGGGCCACGAGGACGAGGTGTTCGTGCTGGAACCGCACCCTACTGACCCACGCGTTTTTCTCAGCGCCGGTCATGACGGCCATATCATCCTGTGGGATCTGACCAATGGCACGGTAATCAAAAACTACTTCAACGTGATCGAAGGTCAGGGTCATGGCGCCGTCTTCGACTGCAAGTTCTCGCCAGACGGACGTTCCTTTGCCTTCACAGACTCGCATGGTCACATATGCATTTTCGGATTTGGATCCAACGAGAAGTTCAGAAAGGTCCGTGTGTCTCAGTTTACGATTTTTTTAATGCGCGTAAATGTGATATAATTTAATTGAACAAATTTCCCATAATACTGTTTCTCTTTGGAATATAAAAAAGATAATCCACCAATGTGAAATTACTTATTGAAGAGGATTTTTGTGTAGGCTATTATAAAATGAATGCACCCCACTCTTTATTTTGTTTGGGGTAGTTCTGGTTTCAGTACAGCATTGAAAAAGTTTAGAAGTATCGAAAAATGGTGCTGCGGCTCTGCTTCAGCCAGCAGTCTTTGCCAATCACCGAACTACTTAGTCTTAAAAATCAATGGCTGTTTTGTCTGGTCCCTCCTCGCAGATTCCCGACGAGCTGTTCTTTCACACGGACTATCGACCGCTGATCCGCGATACCAACCACCACGTGCTGGACGAGCAGACCCAGCAGGCGCCGCACGTCATGCCGCCACCCTTTCTGGTCAATATAGACGGCAATCCCTACCCGCCTGATCTGCAGCGTCTTGTGCCGGGTCGTGAAAATGCCTCCACCTCCCAGTTAGTGCCACACGTGGTGGCCCCAGCTGCCGGCGGTGGCGGAATGGTGATGGAGGTTCTGGCGCCTGTGATAATACCTGAGGAGCCGCAGCCTCGCCAGCCCAGTCTGGACGAGCTGATCGGACGTCTGCAGAGGGACAGAGCCGGACGTAGCGGAGGTGCCGGAGGATCGGCTGACGGAGCCGGACGTAGTGGAGGTGCCGGAGGATCGGCTGACGGAGCCGGACGTAGTGGAGGTGCCGGAGGGTCGGCTGACGGAGCCGGCCAGAGTCAACCACATCAGGATGACCTGCCGCCACCACTGTCTGTTCCGTCGACAGCTGCTGGTGCGAGTGGCGAACGTAGTGGATTGGGTCCACTGTCTCCGCGTCCCGTCGCCAGATTGGGCGCAGCCAATCAAGGTACACTGGGTCTACTATCGCATTCTTATCTTCTCTCGTAATCGTAGCCAAAGCCGTGATAATCACTAGTTGCTCTATAGAGTGTGGTAAAGATGACGGTGACCATCAGCACCGCCATCTTGAAATTGGTCCACCAAGTTAATTATGCCGTCCCCAACTAGAGTGCACTCAAATTTCCAATCCGAAAGTGCCAATGAATCCATGATGACAATGAGGGTTCTTTCGGGTTGTCCCGAATTCATCATTTAATACATGATGACAATGGTGCAAAGTTGTCACATTCTCGGAAATCTGGTGCAGATATATTTTATTTTTATGAAAATAACTATTAGTGGGTCGTCAAAATGTGCTTGGGTCCTGTTAATGCCAAGTAAAGCAAAAAAGTTCACACAGCTATAATGAAAATTTCCTAAGAAATAATTTATCCATGCAGGGTTTCAACCAACGGTCATCTAAGCCGTAGTCCATGACCTTATCCATTCAACCACTTGCACGCCGATGCTGGTAGTGAATTTATTATGGCTGATGTAAATAAAATGTGACCACTTAACCTAGTCACGTGGCAGATCACCATTCCGCACAAGTTATTCAGAGGTCGCAACCTTCAACAGGCAATTTCTGATATAATGTTCAATTTCTGAGCTGTATTGGAGCTGTTTTCGTAGATTAATTTGTTAAAGGACTTATTGGTTTTGCTACTGACTTTCCGGGGTACGGGGGGCAGGCGGAAGCTGAGGTGCCGACGGTAAGGCACAGAGTGCTGAATATGCTTAATAATTTATTTATAATGATAATTTTAGAATATATTTCTTGTCTTTTATTCGATAATTCTTATCTCAATTTTTAAAACTGTTTAAACGCAGGAGATATTTCTCAAGTGAATCTTTCCGATTTTTTCGAAAGTTTAGCTGCATTTTGCGAGCTCTTTTCTTAAGTTTAATGCCCGGTGCTCTTACTCGTCGAATAGACTAGAATGCTTCTCATGACATTTTTGTGCGTATTCCCTCCAGTGAACTCTCCGTCTCACGGCCGGGTGGGCATGCGTCGCAGCGGCGACGTAGAGGGCGTGCGCCAGTCACAAGGCAACTGGCAGAGTCGAGTACAGCCGTCGCAGGTGGAGCTGCTGGCTTGGAGCAGACGCGTCATGATCAGCGACTCGGATCCTGGCGCGTTACGATGTTTCGCCGAGCGCCGCCTTCGCCTGGCCGACATCGAATTGGCTCACTTCCGACGCGAGAAGAAGCGACGACCTGAGCCGCCACCGCATCCTGCAGGCGGAAGCGGAGGTGCCGACGGCAAGGGCGGAAAACAGCGAGGCGGTCGACGTCGGAAGGACAAGGAGAACAAGCATCAGTACAAGACGCGATCTATCAGAACCCAGGCGCTGCGTGGACCCTACAACGAAAATGACTTCGAGGTAGGTTTAGTGTGAATCTCTTTACATCAATCGAGTCTACTAGCAGTTGATCTTCTCTTGTTAATTGTTCTGTTCTTTTATTTACCGTTTTCAGCATCCGGATAACATGAACCTCAGTTCGAGCGATCGGTCCAACAGCGACGAAGAAAAGGCGCCCTCTGGCAGCAGTAGCAGCGACAGCGAATCGTAAGTGTTTTTGCTAACAATTCGGCGAGCATCAAATTAGACGGCTAATTTCTCATCTTTTCAAAGTAGGAGATTTTCACAAAAATTGTTTTATATTTGACGTTTGACGTTATATTTGACTTAAAAATATATATATATACCATTTTGAATGTGTCTTTTTGAAAAACAATCTGTAGACTTTTAATTAATTGAACAAAAGATGTAACAAGATTCAGTTTATTGGGTGACTTGTTTGCATTTTTAAATTGGGATTTGTTCAGAATTTGGACAATAATTTGAAATTGTATTTTTTAATTTTGCGTACGTGCTCGTTACTACACAATTTAAATCGCAATGGTACTTAACTCTTGTGTCGACAGATTCAATGACTCCATCAAAATGACAAGAATTTTCCCAATTCGGCCAATTTGAATTTTTTGCACCAAATCAGAATATCCAAATATTAATATCCAATATAAATTTCATCCAAATATTATGGAATTTGAAATTGATATTTGTATATTGAATCGCACGGTCTGGAACAACTTTTTCGTCTCACACTTTGGTGTCGGTTGTGTTTTCAGTGAGTACTCTGACTGGACCCAGGACGTTGGCGTCAATCTTCAACCCCCCAAACGCCACCAGGCGGTCAAACCCAAGTCGTCGCGTTACTCGAAGCGAGCGGTCAAGCGTGTCATGGAGGATGACGACGATGATGACGAGAGAGACGGACCGGCGCCTCGTGACGACTCCCGTGCTCGCAGAGCCCTGGCAAGGGGGCAAGCCAAAGTTAGTAGAAAGTTGAGACACACGCACGAGCAAAAGGTTTTATGTCTTGTCTATCCTGTTTCTGATTTCTGTGATCGCTGTGAGTCAAAAATTAAATAATGTTTTTGTTGGAAATATATTTTTGTTTTTATAGGGTTCGAGAAATTGAGAATAATATTTTTATATGATTCTAAAAGAACATCTTAGTGAAAAACAGAAATTATCTATTTTTTTTTTTGTATAAATGTTGTAGCTGTACCCGGTGTTTAACCTGATCTTAACTGTGCCCGATTTTTTGCTTTTGCTCATTTTGCAGCAGGACGCGCGTCGCGTGAATTTGCCACCGGTGACTGAGGTGGCCCCCGAATTTAAGCCGAGTGAGTGGCTGACGGAGACGATGCCTCACAAGACTCCCTATTATCCGCAGATGGGAGACGAGATAATTTACTTCCGTCAGGGGCATAAGTGCTACACAGAAGCTGTCAAACGCAGCAAGAAATTCAAGATCCTGGAGAAGAATCAGCCCTGGCACAAGATCAATCTCCGGGTTTGTAGCCATTTTTAAACCAAAAAACAATGTGTGTAAATTATAATCGAATATGAGGTAAACTTGAAATAATCTTTGTTAAAATAATTTTTTTTACTGTTTTTATGCAATGATTTATGTTTCACAATTTAATAAAATGATTTAGTTAAATGATAAAATTTAAAGTTGTAATTATGGGGGAAAATAATATTTTCTGATGTTTTTTCTTTATTCTACCAGGATCAAGAACTTGTCAAGGTCGTCGGCATCCGCTACGAGATCCATCCGCCACGACTTTGCTGTCTCAAGCTGGCCGCCATCGATCCGGACACGGGTAAACTACTGGAGCAGACGTTCACCATCAAGTACCACGACATGCCGGATGTCATCGACTTTCTGGTACTACGGCAGACCTACGACTTAGCCATGAGCCGAAACTGGAAAGCCGGTAAAATAATCAAATTCCTAATTCAAAAGTCTCGAGTTATCTTGGCCATTAATTACTATCATTATTTAATTTACATTCAATTTTTTTGGGCCGTATATTCACTATTTAAATAACTAGATCGACATTTTTTTCAAGGTGAATTTAACGTGTTTCTTAATCTGGTATTTTGTTTCCCAGTTTCGAAATTTGTTCTACCTTGGGTACCACTTTCCTGTAATTTGGTGTTGACCTTTCCCCCGCGCCTGTGTTGTTTTTTCACCCGCTCGTGCAGGCGATCGTTTTCGCTCGATGATCGACAATGCGTGGTGGGTGGGCACCATCGCCTCGCAGGAGCCGTTCGAACCCGAGTTCCCGGACAGCATGTTCCAGTGCTTCAACGTGGCCTGGGATAATGGCGAACGCGAGAAGATGAGTCCCTGGGATCTGGAGCCGGTCGACGAAAACCGTAAGTGGATGACGTCAGTGTCCTCGCTGCTGCCCCACGCTTAACGCCAACGCTTACGCTCACCTGTCGATCGTCCCTGGGCGCTGCCCTTGTCTCTTTTTTGGGAGCGTCCAAAGCATGTCTTTGTGGTTAGTCGTTCCGTTAATGTTACTCAATGTTGGCACAACGTAGCGTCTAGATCAGTTACGGCTAATCCAGATTGGTATCTCTTAGAAAACGCATTAGGGAAACACGTTGCGTGAGATCTGTTTAGTTTATTCGGTTCAGGGTTTAATAGCAGTTTTAACAGTTATGGCATTTTTATTTTTAAATTAAAAATGTAACAAATTTGAAAGCATGATCAAATTTTCCGCTTATTAATAATCCTAATTCAATGAAAAGTCATTTTAAAAAAAAATTCAGGACGGTATTTGTTGTCGTATGGAATTAAACCAATTGTGTTAGTTAAACTGTTTGGTAGGGATCAATTGTTACCCAAGAAACTACCAGAAACACTAACAAACTCCAAAAATCTGTTTTGTCAATATTCACGAGTTTGCGAGCAGTTTTATCACTATTTCTTTTTAATTCTTCCTTTTTCATATGCACAACGTTTAACGGTTTTCTAATTTTGTTTTCAACTTTGATGACTGGATTTGTTCTCCCCTCCATCAACTATTCCTGTAACTAGTTAGTAATTGAAATTAGCCTTGTTTTCAGAAAAATTCATAAGCGCTCCGGTCCCTGTCCATTAGTTCAAATTGTGCTTCGCAAGTTTCACAGTTTAATTTTTAAAGCCCTAATTATACGTCTGATGTCAATCACAATTACATTGCTTTGTAATTTTAGAAACGGTCCCTTAAAAATGAAATTATCAAACTACCAGTCCATTTGTCAAAATCAGGAGCACTTTTATCCGCCACCAAAATCACTACTTATCTTTCCGCTGCTTCTGCTTGTGGTATTTTTAGTTGCTTTTTTTTGTTTCCGCTTGGCGCATGATCTAACGGTTGGCCCCCCTCCGCTCCGGCGGTGACCTCGGCGGTGACCTC
>JAQGBY010003083.1:0-20420 GCA_034698785.1 Mycogona germanica
GACATTTTATTTCTCTTAATTTTTCCACATCTCAAAAGACAATAAATGTCTTAAAAATGAGACATTTTTTTAAGTGTATACAATCGTATACAATTCTTATCATTAAAAAACATATTTGTCTTTTATAATAACCGAGGATAATATGACGCCAACAACAATAATCAGGAATCAACCAATGGAATAGCGGCAAAACTAATTGCCTCGTAACACAGACACAGTAATATTTGGCTGACACACGTTACTCATTCATTATGAAAGTAGGTTTTTATGCACCTGTTTCTACATGTATATGTGCTAGGTCGATTAATACTACCGCCGAGGAAACGATTTACAATCGTGCCACGCTAATTAAATAGACGACAATCGGCACCTGCGTCGCTCTATCCGTTTCTCACCTGAAAATGTCGCGACGGATAGAAATTTAATCCACTTTCGCGCTCATAAATAATTCATATCGCAAATTGTCTACGTGCTAAAAAGACAGATACATATAAGTACACGTATACGTGTGTAATTAAAGCCGACTGCGCACGGTAAATTTAATACAGCATTGTATTCGGACACCAATGGAGAAAAAATAATAATCGTTGGTTTTCATTCCTATGAATTGTATTTTTTTACTGTCGCGAATTGTATACTTTTTCGTGCAATATATACATTTTAGATAATATGACAACACACGCACAAAAATATCATTGAAACTGATTTGCGTATAAACAGAGTGTCCAACTATTTTACTCAAGCGTTTTCATTAACTAACCTCATCTGACACCCTCAACTAGGAAGTTTCGTCACTTGGAGCGCTTTCTCCCTTCAAAAAAATAATTCACAAACGTGAAATCTCATTTGCAATTGTCATTACGGTTGTTTTTTTTTCATATCTTATGCACGAGTCCATTAAAGAGTTTCTTTTTTATAAAGAAAGTTTTGATTATAAAGTTCTGCACAGTAATTTTCCATAATGTTTTTTTTGCATAATAAAATGCATGTCATACGTCTAACCTGATTGTGGTATATAATTTTCTGTCAAGGTTATTTTGCGAGAGTATCACGTAGATGCAATTTACACTTGTGTCCGACTACATGACGCAGGTGGCCTTTGCGAGAACAATGGGTGACCGTGAAAACTGCAAACATTCTAAAACCAAGCTAATAGACCAGCCATGTAGGCTCAGGTGGTATTGAACACCTTAGCTCTCCACGAATTGCTACTAAAAATCACATTGTATATTTTTACCAGATGCAATTTTATTTCAAGAAAAAGGAGTGTTTATCTTAATGTATGAAACATTCTAATTGCCAAAGCCAGTCTGAAAATACACTCAGGACATTTTTGGATTCCCTCAACAAAATACTCGAACGATTCTGTGATCACGTTTCCTCTTTCTGCCACTAGGTGGCGCCAACGTACGATATCACCCGACGTCGGCGCGCGTCACGGAATCAGCTGGTAACACGCACGCGTAGAAACGGATGCTATTCTATTCCTACAATCGTGTTAAACAGTTTGCGTCTGACGCTATCAAGTCTGTGAATCGCGGTTAACGGCGCCCTCCGGTGGCGTTTCAGAGAATCAATTGGCTCGTTACATCAGATCAATAATCGGGGAAATATCGAATAAACCACAAATACGGAGCTGCCGCTCCTTGCGGCGAATGTTCGATGTCTAAAGTTTTGCAGTTTCAGTGTCAGTTTGCTGAATTCAATTAGCATTTAATATGAATATTCTATATTTTTAACTTTCAGCTAACCTGAATAGAGCTACGATCTAACCGCTGAATATCAATACATTGCACTAAAATAAACAAATTGGTTCCCTAGCAACAGCGAACTCTAGCGGCGATCATAAAAAGCTTTCACCTTGTGCAAACATACTGGGAAATAACAGGGGGGGGGGGGGGGGAAGAAAGAAGGGGAAGAAGTGAAGACGGGTATGAAACGATGATGATGTTGCGCATTGATCACCAGGGGCCGTTCATAGAATGCGTTAAAATTTCATGAATGGCGAGATAAATAATAACAAAAACCTTAATTAGATTTCTACGTTAAATAAAACTCTCCACAAGGAGACAAATTCTCTGATAAAAATAATGGTATCTGCCAATCACTACCGTTTTTAAGAAAATTTACAAATTGATAGACGTAAGGCTAGGACGCATCGATATCGATACTCGATGGAGGCAAAATCTACAAACCTACCTCATCTAACTTAAATTTACCTTAACTCACAGAACCTACTTACGACACCGCTTTTACCAAAAAATATACAGTAGCTTTTCGAAACAGGATGGTGGCACAGTCACTTTTCTCATCTTAGGAAGCACCCTCTAGAGATAATGATAGAACCGACGAGTCTATAAACGAACATAGCTTAACATGGTGCCGCCCCCCACCGACGGAGGGGTGAACTACGAGTGACTGTGGAAAACCACTCGACTCGAAAACCAGGCAAATGAAATGTTATCACTCGACCCCTTGCCAGACTAGCTGCTAAGAATAATATTAAAATCCCCTTCCATTTTTCCCGCCACCAACCCGAGAAGTGCAGCACTCCAGGAGCGACCGAATGTGTACAATGTGGTGGAATGCAATGCGAAATACCCATTCAAGTTGTTCGTATTGAAGATATCAATTGATTTCTACACTAAGGATTATTATTATTTATCAGTATTAGATTCTATTTTTAATTATATTTTCAGATTAGAAATACAACTAGATTTTTCGAAATTGTCGATGACACACAATTCTAGTCTGTGTTTCTAGAAAAAAAAACAATTTCTTCAGAGTTTTACAAGAATTTTACAATTTTTAATTTGTTTTTACAAGAATTTTTTGAAGATCCCACATTTTGAGGAAAAAGTACTTGTAAGAGTGCGATGTTGACGGTTTGCTTTAAAAGATAAAAAATAGTTGTTTTTTCGTCATTGTCATTTGTAAAATGGTATTTATATTTTTTATGCAGACCTAGAGCAAATCCCTTCGCTGTTCCTCATAATAAAAATAATAATTCGTCATTAACATTCAATATATTTTTAAAAAAATACTAAATCAAAATTGAAATTAACTGTTGGAACCAGAAAAATGGAATATTTCGACTGACTAATTTGAATTAGGAAACTGCAAAATTTTACCAATTAAAAATTGTATTCGAATATCCCTACATCGATTTTCATAATGCCTAATAAAAAATAAAAAATAATGCCTAATAAATAATTAAAATTCTATAAAAGGTTATAACATAGACAATTAATTTTCTAGTATAATATTAAAGATCATAAATGAGATAAAATTTGCTATCATAATGCACGATAACAAATGACGTAGAATAATGAGCGAGAAGTTAAGAAAAATGCAAATATTCCCAGATAAAAACATTTATCATACATGATGTTATTGGATGGCAGAGGGAGACACACATATGTTTCTCGATCCCGAACGGCATTTTAAAAAATCAAGATAGTCTTGAACACTCGCAGTGTTACCGATTTCGGCATCCCTGTCATCAGAAAATGATTAGCGAGCCATTTTCCCCTGTTTGCGTTCGCCTTCATTTGCAATTTAATAGTTGCTCCAATCAAGATGTGGAGGGGAAAAATAGAGGGGAGACCGATCGAACCCTAAACATATACAAAATATACGACTGAATCAGCCATAGGGAATGGAGGATGAAGGAGAAGAGGGGGGGGGGGTAAAATGGAATCCCCTAGGGGTGGCGCCATCCTCGTCGTGTATCGAGAGAGGACTTGCCTAGAAAATAACTTCACACCTTATTCAGTCGATGCCTATACTGGATGTATGAAGCTAACCACTTACAAAGTCATACGTTAGTAGCGTATTTGCTCGTACAGGGAATGAAAGACTCTTGGGGGTTTTTTTCTTCAGGGGGAACCGGGTGACAATCAACTGATATTGGGATGTTGTGGAGTCGTACTATGGATAGTGTGAGTGCATGGATATTTGATGAGGACCATGGCCGATTTTCGTTTTGCATCCATCGACGTTGATAAAAACCTGTTGGTTTGGGCTCAATGCGTGAGCAATGTGGCTACAATTTTCCCAGCTCGCACGCTCCTTACCATCGATAAGTCATTTACCAGAGTCTCCAATAAAATCAGTTATTACTATCGCCTTCTACAATTGCCGTATCTGTATAATGAATCAAGATTAGCTTAGAGCGGTCAAACGCTTTCGCCTGATCTCTCACGTCTAGATGCATTCCTAATATTGTAAAACTCTGAAACGTTTATAAAAAAAAATAGGTTAATAACCGGAAACTCAGAAGCAAAAATATTTATGAACAGGTTTAGGATTTGAACGTCAGCGCGGTCAAACGCTTTGACCTGTTCCAATATCTTTTTCTTAAAGAAGTTAGTTCACCACAGAAACGTTAATAAAACATTTGTTACAAAATCGGAGACAGACTATTTCCGAAATTTCCCCAACTACAGAAGTACAGGAGTTACAGTTATCCAGATGTGGAACAATATTTCACAATAGGCAGAAATACAATTTGTCGAAATAATCACAAGGATCGTCGGAAAAGTACTGAGATGGTGGGTGACGCGAAAGTTTCGAGGTTGTCTAACTTTTGAGGGATAAAAAAGTTAAGTTTTCAGAAATTGTGCTAAAAATATGAATAAAGGATTTAGTTTCATCATTTTCTTCTAGATTCCATCCACCCTTCCATTTCTTTGCTTTATAGTGATGGGAATATAAGTGTTAATACACAGTACATTCATTCATATTAGAAGGTGGGATACCGCAAGGGGGGAGGGGGGGACGTCAATGCGGTTGCTGCAGAACGCGAGGGACGAATTGGTTCGGTGAAGTGGCAGAGGAGGTGTCGAGGGGAAAAGCTGAGGGGGAGTGAGTGTGAGTGGGTGGATATTGACGGGTTGGGAATGACGTGGAACAAAAATGAAGACGAATATTTTCATTTGTCGGTGACCCAATACACACACGAACATGAACATTCCCTCACTCGATAAGGGGTGTGGTGGTGCTAAGGGGGACGCGCGGTAAGGGGATGCAATATGGGGCTAGACAGAAGTTACTGTAAGAAAACAAATGGTTGGCGAGAGTGCAGTCGAGTCTAGAGAAGCAATTTCGCCCACAGTACATACACCCCCCCACACACACTCCAATTTTTCATTCTGTCAGATATCGGCACCCCTATTCCTTACTTATGGTAATGAAGTCCGCAGAGTGATGGTGGCGAGGGTTAATCGAAAAGTTACAAAATGTCCTTAATTTTCATAAGAAAATGTTTTACTTAAGTTTATACGACTTGTTGAAATGGACTCAATTTAATTTCTGATGTATGATTTATGATAATGAAGTGTGGGAACAATTAACATTAAAATATTTCTCAAAATGTGAATCATATTTACTCATCAATATTTACAACCATTTAAAGGGGTTTGAAAAATTCGGGTTTCTCGAAATATTTCACAGACTTATGACAGACAACACCAACCTTCCAAACCAAATCTTCCAAACCAATGAATTCCAAAGTCGATTTATTATAAAGGAGCCGAATCAGAAAACATTACATCAATACACGTTTTGAAAACTGTATTTACCGAACTGTTCGAAACATTCGAGAAACGAATCACGTAAATTCTAGTTAAACTGATTAAAAATTGGTGTTACTGAGTCTCCATATCACACACATGTAGTTACAATTCCGCCTTTTAAGCTGGATGTCTTAGAAATTCACTTTGGAGCGACCATCTTCTGCACACATTGCCAAAGACGTGGGTATCACCCCCTTGCAGACGAATTAAGAACATTGGATTTCTCGCAAGGGCAAATCGGGGCGTAGACGTTAGGGGTGGAGGAGGGTAGCCGGATCCATGAGTCACTCCACACTTTCGTAACGCTCGACTGGCTACAAGCAAGGGGGTCGGTTTTTCGTATATACTAGACTTTCGCCTGCCTCCTTAACGACGCTCTTAAAGGGTCTTTTCCGACTTCTTGTTATTCACTTACAAGCTGATTTTCTCTCTGTGTCGCGTATTCTGAGCCGGACAATTGGATCGATTCGGACCCCGCTCGCAGCAATCGACCAAATCGGCTAACTACGGATATTTCGGACAAATGTCATTAGGACGACATGCGGACTCTGCTCGAGACTCTGATCGTCGGTTCTCCAGACTCCTCAGATCTAGTGTCCACATCTGTGGGCATCGACATTTAGAATAACTCGCGAGCTAAATGGCGTAAATAATATCTGCTACTGACACAAATCGATCTCAAATATCCGCACTACCAATATTAGTTTTAGGGAAAAGTACACTATATTTTCGATTACTATTTATTTTCGTCTATTTTATTTTTGCTAAGTACGCCTGCATGCAGTCTGAGGGTGTCACTCTGTGTCACCCTCAGTGCTTTGAAATGAACATTTTCACCAATACCCAGAGATAGACAGAGATATCCCTTCCTTTCCCGTCCTTATTAATGATAGTCTTTAGTGGGTGGTTAATCTCTTAGTATTCCTTTTTTCAAAATTGGGTTAGTTTGGACGGGGTAAATGTCTCTTTCGGATTAGCACATGTTAATTATGGTGGCCACCCCCAAATAGCAGATGGATTTGTCCATGCTTGGAGGTGGTCGGCGTCCTTCGCTCTTATTGGGAGGGGGAGGTGACGGGGTTATTTGCCCTATTAAAAAAAAAAAGACTAAGAGATATTTCGCCCCGGTAATCGAATCCTTAACCGACACATCTCAAATCTATCATTCATTTTCGTACCATTTTGGTCACAACTGCGACTCCAAATTACCAAATTTCATAATAGCCTGACTATTTTGGGTCGGCATATTAAAAATAATAAAAGGGTCCATAGTTTCAGGTTCCCCCTTGTACACTCAATAACGTATCACATAGATATTTATTTATGCTGCTCCTTATACTTTGGCAATCTCGGTCATTTTCTGTGCAATGGGTGATTGCCAACCTTCGGCAGCAACTTCTGGTAAGCATTAATTACATCAGCAGAACATGCTTGTATGAGCTTTCCGATAAACCAAAAAGGTGCTAATTATATCACGCACAAAGTCACGCAAAAAATCACGCACAACTCATGATACTTTTGAAACTGTAGTCTGAGATTTTAAATGTTAAAAAAATTCAAAAAATAAACCCGTAATTGTGGGACATGGCGCCAATGTTTTTATTGCCGAATGTGTGACATCCGCTGGTGACCAGTGAGTGAGATTCTAGTGGGATTATTGAACCCCGTCAAAGCTCCTCAGGGGCGATATTTGGAACCAAAGACCCGATTTTGTCGTTTTGGATCTCAGGAGGAGGCGTGAAATACTACAAAATAGGGGGTTCAAGAATTAAAACACTGGGAAAAACCGAATGTTAGTGAGAACTTCTCCCCCCTCCCTTCACCACCACCACAAATCAGAGATTGCGGGAACGCAAGAGGGACTCCCTCCTCCATGACGTGAACTAAGGCAGGGCGTGATGTTTATTGGGGCTCTGGGATTCCAGTGAAGAGGCGAAAATGGTGCAGGGAAATTTGTTACTGGGAGATTGCATTGTCTGCAGTAGCGAAAGGGGTTGCCTCATTAGAGTTGCTTTTGTATTTGTTGAAAAAGGAGGGAAGGAATTGGCGAATCGCGTAAGGCATGGGGATAAATTAGTCTTTATTAAAAGGCGATATGCGATTACACGCGCATTAGCTGACCGAGATTCACGCTACTGTTACGTACGTGAATAAAGTCTATTACTCCCTCCTAGTCATATTTCCTCCTGAGACTGAAGTACAATTATTTCCTCATGAGAATAAAGCGTAACAACCGAAAATAAAGAATTTTCCATTTAAACCGGTTTTAATTACAATCTTTGGGTCTAAGTGCGCTCACAATATGCAACATAACCAGAGATTCTTGCATCACAAAACGAATAAAATTAAAAAGTGTAACAACTATTAAATTAAATCATTTTGTGACGGCAGTTGTATATAAGAAATTACAACTTTATTCTATTCATTGGTATTCTTTGCAATTAGATCATACAGACACGAACATTCATGTATTATGAAATGAACGCAAGCCACTTGTTTATTTTTTTATTCACTGAAGTGTATATCACAACAGGAGAGGTTCTGTACCTCTCTCAGTGCTTAGGCACTATGTGAGGCACATTTATACCAGTACCCCAGGATGGAATAATCAAGAGCAGCGCCGGAAATCAAACCTTGACATTATCTATTGAAAGCAGTAAAACTAAATTTCTGTCAATATTTGATTAATTAAGTATCAAGGTGACTCTAAAATAGGTGAAATGCACAACAGAAGAGACATGGTAATAATAAGAATGCTGAATGCAAACCCCAAACTATGACGAATTCTTTAGAACAATATAGTAACAGTGAAGAGCTCCTGACGACGGACGTGTCTCTCGAAAGCTAGCTTGTTACCATCACCGATAAAGAACTCGTGCGTGTGCAGACCACAGCTTTCAGCAATCCAGTATTCTACCTGTTATAATTGTAATCTTCACACAGTTTGTTACTTCTACGTAATTGTGCATTTTCGGAATTAGCGAGAATAAACCAGTGTTTATTGTCTACAAAGAGCCTTGGACTATTCCAACGAATTCGTCACCATTTTGGGGTTGCGTTCAGCATTCCGCTCATCATGGTGACTCTCAAATTATTTTGTGAAATGCAGTCAGTTTTGGAAAAACGGCATGATGAAGTTACCGTTACATTCGCCATTTCTATTAGCAAGATAAGAAAAAGCTGCATTGAACAATCATGCCGAACAAACACACTGCTCTTGTACAAAAAGTTCACCTACGGATGATTCTGTTCCACTTAATAATTGATGAAATTTGGTCTGAACGTGAGAGCTTATCGATTATGCCAGTAAAGCGCTATGCGTTGCTGAAGAAAAACAGACATAAAAGAAATTCAACAGCTCACCTGAAAAGAATCCACCCAGACCACCACCACCACCGAGCTACCGGTAAATGTCGAGCGTTGCGAAGACACGACAAATGGCATACGCACACGCGCCAACCTAAAATCACTTAAGGAAAGGATCGACTCACCTCCCTACTTGCTTTTGTACATCAACCCCCCTTCTTCCCCCCCTATAACCTCCCCCTCCTCACGTTAAACATCTGAATATTTTAATGCACGCCTTTCTAACGCAACGCATATTGCTGGATAAATTCACTTCGCAGCGAGCGGTGCCCATACACACAATATTGATTCCAGATGGGAAAATTCAAACGCGTGTGAATATTGCACGCCCAAGTGTTGCTTGTGCAACAACGAGCGAGCCCACACTTTTTCAAAAAAGATCTATCCGCGCCTTAATCGCCGATAACAAGCCGCTTTGCTGCGTATTTACAGTGGATCGTGGCAGACGTTAAAGGCTGCGATGAATATGGAAACGCTGGGTGGGGGTGGAGGGGGGTCTGTCGGCAATGTTTTGTGAAAGGCTACGGGGGTATATGTGGCACTGGATTGTGCACAACACACTACTAATTTCCGGAACTTTAAAAAAAAAATTGTATGAAAGAATTTTTATTTTTTCAAAAATTGTTGTGCCGGAATTGAACGAAGGTAGGCTGGTGCAAAGATCAGCGTAAATTTGTTTATGGAGTTGGCAATGTACGTGTACGGATTCGAACGTGTCCTTAACAATGAATTCGTATTTGTAAAGCAGTTTTTATCGTTCTTTGCAACACTAAACGTGTAAACGGACGTGTGTTACGTATTGAAAATAGACACTCGAAATAAGTACAGAGTTAAAACCGAAGACAAACTAGAAAATCTACATTCTGAGTACATGTACTATGTACATGTGCACATGTGCATGCACACAGACTGTGTTCCACGTACAGTATTCTTAATTACCATGCACCAGATCGATTATCAAACAGGTAATATAATAAATCATTTTTATCATAAAGTAATTGAGTCGACAACATTATATCTATGTCACTAGAGGTAAAAGCATTCTCGGTTTTTAAAACATGCGATTATTATTCGATCTCGGAATACTGGTGAAAATGTGCTCCTCGTTTAGTGTCAAACCACCAAAAGGGGGTCAATGCTATAATGCTATACACTACATTAATTGAAACCAAAAAAGAAAATAATTGAATTAAAAAAAATTCTTTTAGTTGAGACCGACCTTATTGAACCGCACTCACCACTATCAAATAAAATGAACAATACACGAGCGTATGCGCCATCGCCATCGCCATATTGAGCTGTATGTGCAACTACAGACTGTACTAGCCATCGCAAACATTAATCCAAGAAAAAAAAATCTTAGGATCAATGGGCAGGAAATCATAAGTTTTATAGCCACCGATATATGCAGTTTGAAGCGCTCGAGACGCGATTAGCCTCATTTTTTTCTTCTCTTTAGAACGTTCTATTATTCCTAAGGCGTTAATAAAAGCAATGTTTATCGAATGCCGTTTACTGGTAAGACCGACGTATTCATCGATCTGATCTCGGCAAATGGCACAAACTGATTGGCCCAGGCTAGAAGAACGAAATACACGAGCACAACAAATCTTCTATGTAACGATATTTTTTCCTATTTAACCTACCATGTTGTGGGTGGATAAAATGATTTGTACGGGTTTCTTATGCCCTCCTTGCTGTATAGGCTCACTAGAAGAGTACCCGGATTAAAATATTGAATAATAAAGAGAATAAAATTAATTAAACGTTAATTATACGTTTACCGTTATCGTTTACGATGACGTTTATGGTGATCCATGTGAGAAATTATTTTTAAATATTTTAAATCTCTGTTGCCTCACGTAGTAGAGTGGGCAATGTTGCAGTGTTCCCTGTTGTGGCTGCGAAAGGATTTTCTAATATTTTTTAAAACTCTGTTTGGCGAGTGAATCATTAGAAACGTTATAACACTGGAGTTGTATATTCGTCACGTGCTGTATAGTCATGCAGTGGCGCATCATCGTCTTATTTTTATATTAAAAAAATTAAGATTTCCAAACACATGACAACTGAAATATCTAATAAAAAAATAATCGTTTTGCTTTTATTTTATTTTTAATAATGTTATTTTATTTAGTTTTTATACTGAAAATATTATTCTGTTAAATGGAAATGTGTATGTTGTTGGAATTGTAATCTGGTGTGCTTTGTTATCACGTGAGATCGACAACGGCAACGTTTGACGTGGAAACGTCATATTTTGTTTTTTGAGGCGAATGGAAGATTAATAAGAATTTGTTAACGGTTAATTAAAAATTTATTGTGAAATACTGAAGATCGAGATCTGAAATTTCGTCGATAGACAACAACTGCGAGGAACTATCTTCAGGTAAAATTTCATTCAATTTGGTTAATCCGTTCGTAAGATATTTCCAGAACAGAAAGTTTGTTCATGAAAATGTAATTCGTGAACAGCATTATTAAATTTTATACAAATAGCATAGAAATCATTAATTATTTTAGAAACCTTTAACCGAAGTTCACAAACTTAGCCAAAACTTTGTATGCACTCCAAAAAAACCTTGGAATGGGACGAGCTTTCACCCAAAAAGTTGCTTATTTTAGGAAGCCTTGATTTGCACAGCAACCAGTAAAAATTGATTTCTAAACGCAATATCGGCGACCGTGCCCACCGGATTATAGGAACTAAAACGAACACGGTGTTTGTTTTGGATCCGGTGATCTATGGAAGGCAGCCTCTATATGGATACGCCTACACATCTATTTTACCACCTTTACGGGCGTCGAGCATGATGGCGTCAGATCGCAGCCGACCTGAACCGACTAATCGATAAGGCCAGCCCCGACCACCCGACTCACACGCACAACCATATTTTACGTGCCTTCACACGGAAATGGAACCACCCCCACTCCGCTTTACACCCCCCCCCCCCACTCGCGCTACAATCCTCAAAAGACCTTATATTCCATCGACAAGCCCAAATATATACAATACATATGCTCCTACGTACACATGGACTTAGTCACCCCCCCCTCGAATTCCTTAGAAGACAAGAAAAATAAGTTCAAATAAAATCCAAGTCATTTTCAAAATGGGGGGTATCTGATCTTTTCGACAACCGGCAATCAACAGCACACCTGATCTTCAACTATTCCACAACCATTAAAACTCTGTACCAATCTGCGTTTACTAGTTATTTATTAGAAATTTTGAATGAAAATGTGTAGACAGTGGAATGGCCTGACGGAGCCTCAAATCCAGAGCCTTTTAAAATAAATCCATTTCTGTACCCCAACTGGTCTTCGACCCCTCGCCATAGTTGTCGCTCTCTTGTCTCTTGGGGGCTGCTTGCGAGTAAAATTTGTAATTGTAATTGTAAAACATAGTGATATGCTAAAATAACTATATAATCCAAAGCTGCAATTATCTATGGACTCTGAAAGCCATTTGACAAGTTCCGGATAAACGAAAGTTATTGGTCGCGCAGCAGGACTCTCGCGTGACATCCCCACATCCAGGACGACTTGGCGGTCTTGTGAGGATTCGTAAAAAGGGATGCTCAATTCTCATCTATTCAATAGAAAGTGGCGAATAGAAAATACCTGCACTCCGGACTGACGATGGAGTGAATTAGTTGCTATGGCCCCGCGTGCCGTACACCGATAGACGGAAGAGGGATGATGAATTGGCGCGAATATAATAAAAAAACAAGGAGAAAATGTAACCCTCGTGGGAGAGAGAGAGAGAGAGAGCAGAAAAAATATGTTGTCGTCTTGCGGAATCATCGAAAAAATAAAAGCTCACCTCCGCCAACAACCGCACTATCGTCAGCAATTGGTGAAGGGTGAAACAGAAATGCCACACACGCACGGTGGAGCAAAAACACATTTCTCGGTTATCGATTTTGTCGGCTTCTCCGTGTGTGCATTTTATGACGCTAATAACGTTTTTACTTTTGATAAATGAAGGTGAAGGTGCGGGGAACTTGGCGTCGTCAATCGGAAACAGCCAATTGCAACATCGATTGTGAGTTAGCCCAACTCTGTTCAGACGAAAGAATTTCAATTGAAGTTGGTGTTGGTGATGGTGGTGACTGCAACTCTTAGGCGCTTCGTTCGGGCGTAACTAGCTGAGAATGAAATACTCAAATTCCATCAAATTCCTTACTCCACTATTACTTACTATTGACGGCTTCAGATAACTCCAGATGAATCCAGATCCAAATGACACAAATACAGAGACTCTTTCAAGTTTATTAATGTTAATATTTTAAACGCCATCAAACACGTTTTAAAATTTATTCAAGTTATTATACTGTGCCTTATTTGAATAGACAACTAAATCAATGAAAAAGTTGGTTGTCAATAGAACGGATCAATAGAAAAGAAAACCCACATTTTCGGTTGCGAGCGTCCTGCTTATGTTTTTTGCCACCAAAAACTGATCATCAGTCGCAAAATTGATGTTGTCGACATTTATCTTTTATCGCCGTTAATGCAACGAACGCCATAATGACACCATTTTTTCAGCGCCCCATGAATTCCTACTTAAGCACGTTTGAACGGCGGCTGTCACGTTTCGCACGGAGTTCCACATAAGAAAAGAGGAGCTTACCGGAGCTGGAGGAGATGAGGACCGATGGGTTTTGGTCCACGGAACAATAACAACACTGCCCTAACAATATCTATAAGCTCTCTTCGTGCACCTGTCCACCCCCGCAACATTCTATATCCTCACGAAACCACACGCCCAATTACGATACAATGGACATGCAACAATATGATGACATCCTTTGAACATTATTTCAAAAATAACGAACCCAGACAGAAACAAACTGCGATTATTCTAAAAATCAAATGAGGCAACCATAGAGCTGCTGTACTATTCCTCACACGCTAATGCCACTATCGATGTTCTCATATGAGGATATCGTGTTCCAGGAAGAGATATCAATATCCATAATTCAGCAAAGATGGAAGGTGACATTATCGTCTCTCCTGTATACGAGTTGAGCGATTCAAGGGGTCTAAGGAGGTTTACAATTTCGGTAGAAAGTGGTAGGCTTGGGTCCCGGGGTGATGGCGGCTTGCTCGGCAATATGATTTATGGTCGTCACCTCGCTGTCAGTATGAGGTGGACACCGGCGGTGAACACGGCCCAGGGCGACCGTCCGATATTACTAGAACCGGGAGTCGATCGATCCTGTATCGGGGAAAGATCAGTCGACTTCACTATCGCCTTTGCGTGTCGTGGTGAACTCGAGGAAAACATGCTTAGGTGAACTGACTAATAAATAGCCTATTCACACCTCTTCGTGTACTGGCGTGCTTGAAAAGTTGAGGCGAATGTTGCATTGTTTTTGGAATACGGAATAACGATTTAAAAATTGAACGCAACCCTATTCAAATCCGCTGGAATAATGCGCACTGGCAAGTCTGAAATAGATACTAGAAAGAACAATTTAAAATAAGCCAAACTATATATTTGATTGAGCTACGGAAATCTTATGTGAACTGATAGAATATTAAATAAAATTAGATATTTTTTGATAAGCAATTAATACGCAATGAGGCTCTATTCCTTTTTGTAGTGGGAATTATTTAATTCCAAATAGCCAATTTACAAAAATTGAAAATCGATCTCATTGAAAATTATATTTACAGAGACTATGATGTGGCTCCGGAATATTACCTTCTCTTAAACTTAAAATATTTAAATTTCGAATATCCATATTCTTCTCATTGAATATACGCTGGTGACTCGTCTCTTGAAACATCTTTTTTGATGGAATGTTGAAATGTAATATGTGTGATAGCTAAGACATACTATTGTTTGAGTTAATATTGTTAACATTTGAGAGGATAAGCGACCAGACAAACTACAGTAAATGCGGGATTTGGATCGCTAGGCCATTACCGAACAATTTGTCAGCTTTTCGCTGAGGTGATCAATATACATGTACTGCATGTGTCCCCTTAAGAGTAAGGCACAGTTCTCGAGAGAGAACCCCTGAACGACTAATAGCTCGCAATCTCAAAAACAATGACTTATAATAACCAGGACACGTCAGTTGCACTTCATGTCTAGGCCAATTGTAAAGGGGAATTGTGCTCAGTCTCGGGGTGAACGCCCTGTCGAAGAACGAGTCTATCTACGAATGTCTACGTTTTGTATATGCTGTGTGGCGCATGCGTATAACAAAGCATGGCCGACGCGCTGAACTAAGTTTACGGTCGCCATCAATTTGCGTTCACCAAACATTATGGATCCGACATTGCCAAGTACATAAACATAAATTTCTGCTCACACACCATCGTAAACGTAACAAAAGACTTGGTATCGGCATCGTCGCCGATCGGTTTTCGTTGCTCTACCAGGTAGGGGTCCGACAATTGAACGAAAAACGTCCGATAGGCGAGTACTAAAAAAATGTTTGTTAAGGATTGAACAGGAATTGAACGAGAAACCGTTTTCGTTAGACCCCTTAGGCACTCTTTGACAATTGTGCCTATGGTAGGTCTAAGTACATTTACATGTTCGTTCTTATATTGCTGTCTTGCAATTTAGTGGGCACAGGACGGACTAAACTGCGCATACGATATGTACGTGTCTCACTTTTATTCCTCGTCAAACAATTTTATTTTTAACCGACTGTGAATGTCCGATGCAATGTTATGCTACAGTGTTCCAAAAAATAAAAACCGCACTACAAGCGTTCTGTACCTCTCATTTTATTGTATACTAGCTGACCCGGGCCACGCCTTGCTGTGGCTTCCGGTTAAATGGCTCGGTCACACTACCTCGTGCAAACAATTGTCCCTTTTCTTCGGGAATTATTTATCCCGCTTTCCTGCTTTGCCGCTTTCCCATGCTTTGCCGCTTTCCCGTGCTTTGCCGCTTTCCCGTGCTTTGCCGCTTTCCTGTGCTTTGCCGCTTTCCCGTGCTTTCCCGCGAGGCATGCAAATGTGCTCTCTGGTGGCGTTAAATGAAAACTGTGAGGGGAGGGGGTTCTGAACTGACATCAGCGAGAAGAACAAAAGAGAGAAGGTTAAAGGTTTCTCTGAGTGAGTGGGGGAGCACACCTAAAAGCCTTGCAGGGAAGTCCAGGTTTGGGGATCGCGGTTGATGCGATCTGATGATCGCAGGAGAGAAAAATTTGGCATAGACCATCTCGGGAATGTAGTGAGCAAATTTCCAAAATTTCATAGTGATCGGATGAATGGTTTAGGAATGCATAAAGAACATGCATACATACATACATAAAATCTTTTCATTTTTATATATATAAATTGTAATTTTTGTATTCTATACAATAAAAAATTATCGTTTGTCATTGTATGTTATGTCTTAACCACATAACGTATCGCACAAAATGCCAAGCATGATGGTGAAACTCAGGAAGACAAAATAACTACTTTTGTAAAGTAAAGATCTTCATCTAAGATCTTCGCGAAAATTCAAACGCCATCTAGCAATAATGCGAAGAGCATGATGAATGATGTGAAAACGTAAAAATGAAAGCGTCGCATTTGCACTAATCTCGATTTACAGTGCAAGTGGACGCAGAAGCGCTTGTTTACACACCAACGTGCACATGGATGCATCCGTTTCTCCTTTAATAGCTTAATCGATGTTGTGATCTAATTATGTTATTCCAGCAACACCCCCGCCATGCCTGCACACGTACGGCACGCGTTCGCCAGTCACAATAATTCCCCGAGCCGGAAATATTGCGTTGCGTTCGGTGCGTGAGCCGACGCGCCCCAGGCATACCAGTGTAGCCGCGGTGAGGCCCGGAAAACATATTCGGTTTTATCCCTGCAGGCAATTTCCGCTACGCTCCGCGTCACTGTTATCGACGGCAGCGCCACCTGTACGCGAAGAACACCGGCCACGCGTCAGTGAGTCGACACAAAAAAAAACCCGACTCGGGAGATACATTTTTTTTATACCGAGTCTCGGTTATCTTTGAAATTCTAAACGAAAAGAAAAAAGAAGTTGTATCAGAGTTATCTTGTTTGAGGCGGCATTGTCGGGTCTTGCTGATGGAAGCTAGAATTTCGAGTTTTATTGCTGACTTTGTAGTCTCGGAATTTCTTTGCAGCATTTATTCGGTTTTCTGGAATGTCTTTCGATGACATTGAATTTGATACCATTGGTTCTACAAATTCAGAAGACGTCTTATCGGTCTGTAAATTTGCATTATTGAGTCAAACATCTGAAGTGCCGTGAATTTGTGGGTTTGTTCAGTAAATACATGAATATTAGCGTAATAATAATGAAAAAATAATGAAAAATTGGTATTTATAGAATAGTCAAAGTTACGTCAATGTACAGTACAGAACAATGTGCTAGTACAGTATAATCAATGAAATTGTTTAAAATCTTAGCTAGCTAGTTTATATAAAGCTATATATTTAAACAAAGACAATAATAAAAAAAACATTTTTGAAGATATTAAAGTATTTATAAAATATTTATATGATATGTATACGAAGTTGCTGACTACGTATTCAAAAGCAATTTGGTTCAGTATGTTTTAATAATATTAATCATAACAATGTTAATTTTTCATATGCTAGTCGCTAATCACTATAAGTCACATTTAGTCAAATTTGAAGTAAGGAACGTTGTACCCGATAAATAAAATTTAAAGAATATATAATTCGGAAGCCGTATAAGACCAGTCGAGCTGACCACCAATAAATATTCCAGAATATCCCCACCCTTTCCCCATTTCTCTTCATCAGTTTTGATCTCCTCGGCGAACACTTCCCTCTCCTTCATCCCCACACAAAACCATTGTCCACTCGTCCATATATATACACGTAGAGCAGACACCATCCGTCAGCAGACGTGGGATTGACGATCGCTTCGACAGACGACTGACGGTTGCCCAGAAAAACGAGTTGTTACATTTTTAATGACGCCAAAGCCGCTCATCGAGCTTGCTTTTATATCCTCACCAGATCCAACGCCCATTGTCCGTAGAACATACGAAAAAAATCGATTTACCGTTATACAGTGTATCGATAGTCGGCTGCAAATTGGTAACGCTGCCTCTGAAACTGTCAAAGGTTGGTAAACAATTGACCAATTTGGGGCAGCTTCGTATGACGACTGCAAAAGGTGTTCACTGTTCCCGAAAGCCACTTCGCAAGACAGGACGCGAATAAAACTCCAATCATTAGGAAGACAATCACAACTCAACTGAGGTCGCAGGAGGACAAACGCAACAATGAAGAAAAACGGAGATCGCGCTGTTGGACATCAGGGACAATACTGAGGGGGATTGATGAGTGCTTCATGAGAGTGGCCAAGCTTAGTGGTGAGGTGTGGCGCGCAGAAAAGGTTGTTGGGGGGCGAAGAAAATGGGTGGAAGATCGCCACCAACTCCTCAGACTCCATGCATACCTGATACACACATCTAGTCACTCATCGAGGACGACTAAGGTATGCCCATGAAAATGAACCGATCGCTTCTGTTACTCTCGTGACATGACATGTATTAACGGACATTGTCCATCAAATCTTCAGACAAATGACAGGAAAATTGGTTTCATTTTAGAGCGAGTCTCAGGAGGGTATATATATATATTTTCGTCCAACATCTTTCAACGACAGCAGCTGCATAGGTAAGGGACAAGGGGCGGCTACCAAAAAAAAAAAGGAGGCATTGAAAAGTTGATCCCTGTCGCCTGCCAATAAAAGGTCCTGATGAGGATTGCGAAGCGAAATCTAGAATTAGAGGTTTTCTGACGACTTAAGACGGTGTCGTACTGGAAGGGGTGGTGACGGTGGCGTGGGTGCATCTTTCGGTCATCCAACCAGAAGAAACATCGACATAAGGCGTAGCCCGTCTCTCGCACCCAACCAGCCTCTCTCTCTCTCAGTTCTCTCTCACCAAAACGCCTACACTTTTTATGGATCGTTTTACGTCGTCGTCATCCGTTCCACTCCCTACCCCCAATCCTCCATCTCTCCTCCCCCCACCCCAAGATCTCTCTTTTCTTCACTCGCTGAGCGTTTGCGCTTCACTTACTTTTAAGGATCTCGCTTCTTTTGTCCACCCACACAGCTCCTCCTTCGACCACCCACCCGCCACCACCAACCTTTTGTGTATGCAAGGCATATGATGGCTCCCCATATGGGGACACGTGTGCCTAAGTTTGAATTCTCATTCGAGGGACGTCCGCAAAACGGTTGTTGCGATTCCGTATTAATTGCACTCTATAAATCTTAGATATTTATTAAGGCGATCCACCAGCGTGTTCGCCATTAAAAAACCCAGGAGGCGACCTGGTAATTTTGCCTAGCCCAGGTTTAGTATAACTAACCTAGGTAGGGATCGTTAACGTGTACCTGAAATCGTACAGAGACGGGTCCCACGGCTTTAATTCCTCTCGCCCGAAAAATTCCGAAGGTCTCGGTCGGGAATCGAACCCGCGATCATGGGAATAACAGTCAGACACGCTAATCATTACGCCACAGAGACCCCCTAAAATCATCCCTTGATCAGAACTAAAGATCCCCATGAGCTGCTCCGGACGATCGTCTCCAGTTAAAAAAAACACAATTAATTTTTATTCTGCTCCTGTTATTAAATAGAAATGCTCCAAATCAAGACCTCAACTTTTATTCGACGAGTTAGTGTTTTATCATTGATGGAATTTTAAATCGGAATCTCATCGGTAAGTACATCAACTATTGGTAAACTTGCGGCAACAATTATAAATTAAATATCGCATTAAATGGCAACAGTGCCATCTAGTGATCAGATGAAACGCGAATACGATTTCAACAATACAAAAAAAATGTTTTGGTTATTTTATTTTCTAAATAAGAAGAGGGATTATGATCGCGCCATTGAAAATCAACAGTTATTAGTTCAGTGGCGCATGTTCCAATAGAATAATGATAATATTGTTAAGAGAGAAGCGTCGCTTTCCATGTATGGGGATCTCCCATGTGCAGGATTTTGTGCGCAGGCGCTCCGCAAAAATCTTCGCATTAATTCTTTTGAAACGAACCAGCGATGCATGATCTGGTGGCGGAGAATAAAAAAACATGTGCCCTAAGAACGAAAAGATAGGGATTTGGAGGGGAGGGGGATGAAACGGGCAAAGTGCGATGGGAGGGGGAATGATAAATGAGGCGGTGGGTGTTCTCATCTTAGACATCGTGATCCAACCTCAACACGATTTTTTTTCGGCCTAAAAAAAAGCCTTCATAAAACATACATACTATTTTGTAAAAAAAAAATATAAAAGGAAATGCGCAGCGTTAACCTATTAAAAGACCGAGATTATGGCAAGTCTGCGTCCAGGATCGATTCCATGTTAGACTCGGTGTCATTGACATTTGCATATTCGTCTGCTCCCGTTTTGCTGATGTGGCAGTTGCCTGGATTGCGTTTCTCGAAAGGGCGGGCGAAGCAATAAACACATTAAAGCAAG
>JAQGBY010003084.1:0-20419 GCA_034698785.1 Mycogona germanica
ACAGGTACGACTAGTCGTAGTAATTTCTAGTTTTACTATGGCATTGCGCACCGAAAAAGCAAAAGTATTAAAGTAAGACAATTCTTCCAAACTGAAATATAAACAGGCGGCATAATCGTTGATGAAAGAGTCATTCTTGATCACTGAATTCATGATCACTTGAACTTGGTGTCTAATCTTTCTATGATCTGTGATCTTGTCGTCTGCTGACTCTTTTCGTAAACAAAAATGGCGGAGTACCAGTTGGTCAGCAAAGGTGCGCTCAAGCTGAAAGGAGTACAAGAGACTGGTATTAAAAAGTGAGTAGACAAGCGTTTTTTGGCTAAAGATTAAGGTCTTGGCAAGACCGGTGAGCAATTGTTTGTGTCGAGTTCTTGCTAGACTCGCCGTAGCAACATATGAAAGATCGTCACTCCTGTGTGTCTCAATTTATAGCAAGGATACATTCACCCACTTACATGTGTTATTAAATGGCATGCGTACCTAGCGGCACGATCATAAAACAAGTTGGGTATTTAAATGTGGAGAACTTTGACGGATCACCGCTAGGGTCGGGACAAGTAAAACGACCAGAATGGTGTGAATCTAGCCACGTTGAGCACAGGTGGGTGATTCCAAAATTCAAAGCTTTCAATAATCGTGTGGGTATTCAAAAAATGAAATTTGCTATTAAAACGTTTTGTAAAAACGTGTGTTAAAACTGTTATCCTATCACTTTGCCAAACACAAAGCATAACTCTGAATAGAGTCCCCAGTAACTTATCGTTTTGGGTAACCCTGATTTGGGCACAGGCCTATTTTCACGTCATTTTTTTTAAATTCTCTGTAGTGTAATATCACTACAGAATTTTATGTACCCCTTTTGGTGCTTAGGCACTATGTGAGTGGCACATTTTCACCAGTACCCCGGGATCGCATAATTGAGAGCCCACTCCTGGAATCGAACCCGGAACCCCGGAGCCATAGTCAGTCGCAATACCAACTGGGCTACAACGAGTCGTATTTGAATAGCTAAATATCAGGAAATATATTAAGAATTATCATTTGCAGGAAGAAGAAGAAGCGCGACAAGAAAATCATGGAGCAAGTGACGAATGCGACTGAGCCAGAGGCAGAGGAAATTGACCAGGAGAAACCAAGTGTCATTAGGAAAACCAAAGCACAAGCTGCTTTCGAAAAGATGCAGGAAAAAAGGGTAACAGGAAGACAAGTATTTTTGAAATAATGGAGCGAAGGACGGCTGTAAAATTCAACTTTTTAACGAAGCATTGATAGGATTTAGCTTACGTGAAATTTTCTTTTGATCGTTTGGCATTCCAAGATTGCATTTTGCCCATAATTAAATATATTTTTTAAATCGACTTGCATCACTCTGGGTTTCACAGCTTCATTTGAACCCATATTCAGTTTTTCGTACTGTCTAATGATGAATTGTTTCAAGGCATGCGAAATAAAATTTTAAAAAGAAAAGTGTAAGCTTCATCGTTTGCTCGCAGATTTAAAAAAACGTTTGACTTGCATTTTATATCTAACCGTTCATATTTTCTTTTATCAACAGCAAATGCAAAAGATTGTAGAGAAGGCCTCAAAGACCCACAAGCAACGGGTTGAGGTATGAATTTATTGTCAATAGCTGTAGCATTTTTAGAGGATATCTTTGAACAAGGAAATCTTGTTAATACGGTAGCTGGATTCTATTGGTTATCTCCAAATCGTGCACTTGCGAGCAATTTTTATAATTGTAATTTATGTTTTTCAGGAGTTCAACCGACATTTGGACAGTCTGACGGAGCACTATGATATTCCTAAAGTCAGCTGGACAAAATAATCACTGGAAGCCGTTTCATTTCGTCAAAACCTTTATTTCTTGTCTTCGTCCATGTTAAAATGTCTTATTTTATAGAACACATATTTTCCGTAATAAACACGGAATTTTATTCAAAAACGCCTCATCTTATTAAGGAATGATATTTTAGCAAGTGTCAAAACAAAATTTCGATCTGTATAAAGCAAGTCATATATTTTCACTGAGATGAGCGTCTTGAAACAAGTGTCATTTGAATTGTACTAGGCTTGATTACTTAAGCTTTCGTGCTTGTAAACTTATGATTAGCGAGAACTTAATACGGAAAGCGTGTAATCCGAAGAGTTCCGTGAAATTATCAAGTTTCCGTGAAATGCCGTGTAATTTCATTGAATAGTTGAAATTCAATCCTTGAGTGGTTGAATTTTTGAAGAAGGAAGTTAGTGTAACGGCTGGCGACTGCTGCTTGAAATTGTAAAGTGCAAATTTGGAATGCAATTTGTGCAGTCTCTTGTTTCAGTAAAATGTGCTCCACTTGAAATCCTTGCATTTTGAATGTCGCGGAAATCGATGGAGTCGCTCTCGCTTTTAAGATATTTGTAAACTGGTTAAGCCGAAAGTTCAGGTGCAAAATGTATGAGGTATCTGCAATCCATAGATTTTTTTTTTAAATTTCAAGTTTATTGGAAAGTTTTTTATACGTATTTACCGTGGTGAGATGGTGATCTAGTTGGTTGCGTCTCGTGTAATTGCAACAGTGTGGATAAGACCAAATCGTTGGTTCGAATCCCGCTCTGAGCAATAAAACAAACATAGAAATAAATATGTAAATGCGAATCCAAACCACACTTGTAGCCATCGGAGCGCGGCAAGGAAGTTCGTGGAATTCTCGGAGGTCCGGGAGTTTTTTTATTTCTTGTATCACGATCACCTACGACCACGAGTACGACTCGTCGTAGCCCAGTCGCTATTGCTACTGGCTGTGGCTCGGCGGTCCCGGGTTCGATTCCCGGCGCGGGCTCTCGAAAGTTTCGATCCTGGGGTACTGGTCGTTCCCCCTCGCACAGTGCCTAAGCACTATGAGGGGGACGTAAGGCCTGTAGTGCGGTTGACTACAGTTGATGGAAAAAAAAAAAAAAAATCACCTGCAGCTTTCGATTGATTTGATTTTCTTAAATTCTACTAAAAAATTATATATAAGAAAGATAATTGTATATATATATATATACAATTTTCTTTGTATATATGTAGGGTATTTAAAATCATTCAATACACGATCAAAAATTTAACCCTCTGATTCTGCATTAATGGGATTACACAGGAACACAAAAATACGCCACTCAATTTCTTTGATGAAATTTATATTTATAAATTCATTAAGCACTTTCAAACTGTGAGAACAAAATAAATTAAAATCAATTTTTATAGTTCGAAACTTTTAAGAGTTGATTATTCAGATCTTATTCATGGGGAGCGACCCCCTCTTATTACAATGTTCACTATCACCAGTAAGTTTTACCGTCACACGATTTTCCTCGATGATTGTCACCAAACTTCAGAGACGCGATATGGAACCGCCCGCAGTAGAATCCATTCATCTGACGACGAAATTGCTGAAGAAACTGTCGAGATGATAAACAAACAGCCCTACTTCGTTCAGGCCATTTTTGTCCTCCAGATCAAATTCCATGAATTTGAACGTTTGAAAATTCAGTTCAGCAAATCGCACCAAATATGACACGAATCATTCTCGTTGATAATTCCAATGATCGGGGAAAACAAGCCGATGCGCTTCACCGAATTTGTTCGATTAAATCGCGAATCATTTTTAAGAAGAAAACCGCACGAAGCGAACTGGTAACTTTTATCGATCATCAAACTCACATGTTGAATATTATGATTCTCATGAATCAACCAGATTTCAGCATAAAAAGTTCTCTCCACTTAATTTCACCTTTTTGAAATTATCAAAATGTTCATGTTCAAGTCTCGATCAAAAACTCAAATCTCGATAGTTATTGGACGTAATTAAAACATTCTCTCTTAGCATAGCGAACAACCAGCAATGTAAACGGATGAATACAGGTAGACCAGCGTGGTCAACTGGTCGGGAAGAAGTGACAACGAGTTTCGGTCAAGCTTTTCCGACCTAGAGTAGGCATCTGACCTCCAGCGCCACCCCTACTGCCCATTGGCTATCGTCAGGGTGCGCTCTCATTGGTCCGGGAGGGGGAAGGAAGAGGAAGGATAGATTCTAGAATCTAGATCTTACATATATAAGAAAGATAATTGTATATATATACAGAGTATATATGTAAGAAAACTTAAAATTCTGTTTTTTTTTAACCTATCAACTGTAGTCAACCGCACTACAAGCGTTACGTCCCCTCGTGGTGCTTAGGCACTATGCGATGGAAACGACCAGTACCCCGGGATCGAAAATTTTTCCAGAGCCCGCGCAGGGAATCGAACCCGGGACCGCCGAGCCACAGTCAGTCGCTAAACCAACTGGGCTACGACGAGTCGTTTCTTTTATATACATTTACGTTTATATATTATAAAACAAAAGAAAGAATTGTTTATATATAAGAAAATTCTCTTTTAGATACATGTTCACTGTGAGACATAAAAATCACAACTTCGTGAAAAGTGCTTCGATTTAAATGAAATTTGGCACTTACGTAGAACAATATTGTAAGAACAAAAATGGATTGTAAAAAGTGTTCAAAATGAATTGATTATTTGATTCTTGATTATGCGCCAAGATTTCTTAAATTAAGATATTGAAGACTAGAAACAACGAATTAAGAAAATTAGGATTGAACTCGGTCAGCGTATAATCGATTAATAATAGTACTCTGTACACGATACAAGCGCCATCTGCAAGGCGCAACATTAGTAGTGAGAAATATGAAAATTGAAATTTGAGTCTTGGAATTTGAAAGAGGCTACTCTTTGTTATCCCCAAATTTCACAATAATCGGATTATTTTGGCCGACTTATTAAAAATAATAAAAGGCGTCCATAGTTTCAAGTTCACCCTGTACATTAAAATTTATAAGTCAATAAAATATTTCTTACGCACACACGACAGAACAAAATTAGGATTCAAGTTTATTTAACAAAACCAGTTAAGCAATATGTCAAACAATCACCAAATATGTGGTACTGTGAATACAACATACAACTCGGTGTGACCTACACATCTGAAAACATGGATTTAAAAAAAATGCCCTTGCTATAAACGTTAACAAGTGCTCAGGTTAGGTTCAATCAGAAACATTCTCTTTTTTTATTCAAGATATTGCCAATAACCACATGTATGCAATTTGTGTCGCTTTAACTGAGAGATTATTTACCTGGATTTTCGTATTCGGGGTGAGATCATTGTCAACGTGACAAGAAGGATCAGAATTCCTCCCAAGTTTGCTTGGTGCAATCAACAGAACTAAAATCTCACATTAATTGGCCAACAAAAAAATATATAATTTTTAACGTATTAGAAAAAATTTCGTAGCCAACAGAATTTTTTTCAAGTCATTTGCTTCGAGCTGCTAAAGGAAACGGATCCGGAAATTTATCAATTTTTCGGCGCAATAGTTGATTGCAAAAATATGGCTTTTGGCACAGAAAATACAGAAAATGAATTCGTGGGAAAGAATTTAATTTCTTGTGTCCAATGTGTGTTAAGAGTTATAGGAAGACTGGCAAATAAAAACTTGCGACAACAGCAAATACCTTATTACACTTCAGTAGTTCAAAAATGGAAGCACCTCTACATAACCATTATTTTATTTGGGGTCGTTACTCTAATCTTTTAAAAACAAACAAAAATTGAAGTGTTCTTGTTAAAAGTGCGTCCAACGAATAAACACGCATGTCTTTTTCATTTCTTCTACTTGTGAAGACATCAAATTGAAAATAAATCTGTTTCTCTTTCGAGTGCCTCTCTGGAGACAAATCTTTCTTGATGGGGGTGCATTTGTACAAAGATTTTACACAAATCATATATTATATTTATTCAAGATATCTTGTGAGACTACAGTATGGATAATATATTCTCTTTCAAAATAATGCAACAAGAAACATCTAAAGGCTCGTCAGCACTAAATTATAGCAAATAATACATTCCTAATCAAAAATTGTCGGCAACAATCACTAGACATGAAATCAACAAATACTCGGTTGCTCAACTAGTAACATTATTTTTTACATCATGACCATTTTTATATATTGGCTACAAAACATACAATTAAGGCATATTCTTCTTCCTCATAAATAAATTAGGAGGCATTTTTCATAGAAAATGTCACAAAAAGAAGTGCTTGTTATTTATATTTGTTTTTTAAGGGTCATGTACAACTATACACTGTTTGCACTCTTTTCAAGATGATAATTATATAAGATATAATATATAGGACGTGCTAACTACTCTGCATAGTACTCAGTTTAACCTCATCAAGTCACTTATTGCAGGTGCTTGTAGCAACTTGGTTTGTTGAATAGTGTGTGGAAAAAGGTCACATACACATGTCAGAAAATAAGTGCTCTCTTTTATTACTTGGGCGAAACTGATTTAGCTGCAAAAAACGATTAAAAAAAATGCCTAGACTAGAGAGTTGTACCGAAAACTAGCGTGAATTTTTATTTTCCTAGTTAGAAATAATATTGAAATCGAATTCTAAAACTTGAAAACTGTATAGTCAAGTAACGGTGTGACCACAATTAAAATAAAATAACAAATAAAAAATGAACAGAAATTTCTCTAACTCCTTTTTGCGAACAAATTCAGCACAGAAAGGGTTTAATCTCTCTTGGAAAAAAAACAAAGTTAATTCAACTGTTATTCACAAGAAATCATGACACAAGCCATGTAATAATTATTATTCATATTGCATTTCGTATTTTCCCAAGCATTTCGGCAATACAAGCTTATCGGTAAATATGATGAAAAAATCGATTATACAATTTCAACTAGTCAGCATTTTTTCCCCAGTGTTGAAAATTCGTTTATTGCCAGCAAAATATTGGACCTTGTTCTGAAATCTTGACACCCCAATTAAATGTGCACCTCATTATTTAAGTGGAGTTCCAAGTTTTTTTTTGTTTCGTTTTGTATTCAATGGTGGGCCTAGTTGCAAGCCTTGCAAGTGTGTAACAATAGCAATTTTAACAATTTTTTTAACAAAATGTTGTATATAATATAGATATATGAATATATGTACTCTTCGAGTGCTATCAAAAGGGCATCTTCCAAACTTGATTCTAGCAAGCATGGACCACTTGTATTAAATCATGTCTACAAGTTGAAAATTGAAAGCTAACAACTAGGTGAGGGGGAGGTTGGTGTTGGAAGGGGGGAAGGTTTTGGGTCCCTAAAAGATTATCATCTAACATGGTAAATATTAGTAATGCAAGGCATGCAAAAAATTGCTCACTACTGGCTCAGTAACTTGATAGTATAGAAAAATGACTACGTATCTTTCTGGTTTACCAGATCCTATGTATCTTTCGTTAATAAGAAATGATTAAGATGAATTCATATTTTTTGTACATTTTTTTTTCTTCTTTTTTAGCTTTGGGAGCAGTATATGCTGGCTTAATATAATCAAGAGTACATGTTATTATTTATACTGGACTAAAACTAGTGAATAGAGGAGGTGAGGGGGGGAGGACTCCCCTTTGCTCAGATATTTAAAATAATGTATTCTTGTGAAAATGGAGGCGGGGGTGGGACGTTTTTTGGAAATTGTGTACCAAGCTGAGGTCATGTTATGTTTTTCCCCCCCATGTTTTATTTTTAATGCTGAACAGAATTGCGCTAACAAGCGGCACGAACAAATTCGAAATTAAGAATCAACAAATGTGATCAAAGAAATTTACAATTACATAACTGTGTTGTAGAGACCAGCTGCAAGATTTTCAAGTTTCACGACCTTTTTCTCTCCTACCAGAATAACCATTTCAACGAATTTTCGTTTCCAAAATAAAATTCATCCTCGCGTAATCCTGTTCTCCCTCACGTCACCACACTCAACAGACATTCCCCACCCCTAAGTAATTGCAATTATAATATATGAGTTGGTCTAACGTAAACAATTTCGTCTACGGAGGAAGTAGATTTTCAAATGTCGATTCGGGGCCAAAGATCCAACAGTTTCTCGTCAACTTAACCAACGTAAAGAGAGAGGGGTTGGATGAGGAGGTCACATTTTTAATTTGCAGGTGACGTCATCAACTAACTTGGGAACACGTTGAATTCCATGCAGGCTAAAAAAGGTACTGCACGCGCTTAAAAAGATGCAAGGCAACTAGTGTGGATGGTAGAAAAACCACCAAATTCTGGGCGACACCGTTACTAGGCACCACAAACAGCAAAAAACCGCTAGAAACTAACGACAGAATAGCGGGTCATATAAGAAAGGCATTCAAATGTATAGGAACCTCCGTCACATTTCCCCCCATATCTTTTTTTTTACGCATCTCCTTAATTAACAAGTTTTTTGAGGCCAAGACGACTCGAAATTTCGAGGCAGCAAAAGTCAAGAGGTAAACTGAAAAATGCAATACCTTGATTACGAGACATAAAAACCATTTGAAATAGAGAATCAAATTCTCTTCAGAACTCAGATTGGTTTAAAAATCTAAGTAAATCTAACATGAAGTTGGGTCGATTGGTTATTTTTTTTTTGTACCTTGGTGTGTGTGAAGGGGTATATATATTGCGTAAAAATATTACGATTAAATTTACTGGTCATATATCCCGCAAGCGTATTGTTTATTTCTCAAGCCGTGCGAAACCCTCGACTTCTCAGTTCCTCCTTCATTGGCGTCCCAAACTTAGTTATTAAAAACCCAGCTAAGATTAAAACCTGATCGCTACAACAAACATCGTCAAGTTAGATGAGGTAGGTAAGAGGTAGGGGCTGAGAACTGCCATTTTACAATGTGGGTTGAATTGTACATCTAATGGAAAGTGAACATGTCCCCACAAAGCTATTGAACGACATGAATATTTTATTTGCTTTAAACTTGGAATTTGAAAGGCTAGAGGGAAGAAAAAAATTTCAATATAAGGTAGCTACCTGTCTCGTCTCATTTATATTTCCAAATTGCATCCAAGCCACTCTTATAATTCTTATTCTCATCTTTCGTATCAAGACTCGAAAGACAAGCTGTTAAAAATCGTAATTTAAAGATCCAGTTTATAATTATCCCATCCTTCTTTCAATTACACACCACACACACACATCCACCCCCAAGTACGTATCAACAAGAACTTAAACACCCCTGACTCCACAATTTGACAAGGCATTTGACTTATAAACGTTATTATAAGACTGACTTTTTCCTCTCTTAAGTAGTGAACTATTTACACAAAACATTTTTTCGTCCTGTCCCGTTTTTAAGACGCCCCCTCTCCAAAAATTCCACGCACAACGCTATTGCTCGTCACACTCAGAATCTGTACAACAACAAAACAAAACAAAAGAAAATATTTGAATCGGAGAAACAATTAACATGTGACTACCAAGCGCCCGCGAGCACTTGACTAACAATTTAATAAATCTATATATATTAATATAAGAAACGGGCGAATAATAATTATATTTAGGCCTTAATCCCCAATGTTAATTTAACATATACGCTTACAATTGAAATGGTGGGCAGTTCAAGACAAAGAAGAAGAAAAAAACAATTGAAAACCAATGACAATCTTGTTTTTAAAAAACCACACCGTCTCGTAACTAGCGTTTACAAATTCAAACACCCCCGCGTCTAGCTTGATATACGAAATAGAGTAACGTTATATATATAAAATATATGGATAACTAAATTGTTACGAAATACGAATACTAGATTAATCCCTTACCAACTCTCTTATCCGATCCCCCCTCAAATCGTTCGACGCTCGACAATAGTGATTCACGAATGAAAAGAAACAAACAAAAATAAAATGTAGCATCTAAGATGCATGACTAGTTTTTTTCTTTTAAAAGGTTCAAAGACGTTAACAAATGCCATAGCGGTAATCATCAAGAAGCGAGAACTAATTAAATCCATGCTCAAGATGCATGTAGAAAGCGACACTAATCCAGAACGAATTTGATAGAAGTATGAAGGTAAATAAAAAAACAACTGAATTTTCAAGTGAACGAACAACAAAAACATGAACATTTTTTTTTTGGTATACTTGTAATCATAATCCAGAGCCAAATCAAATTGTTCAAACAAGGTGGCCTTTAAACAAGCAAGGAGAGACGATTGGAATCCTGATCAGAATTTGTGGTTTGTTTTAAGAAATAAAATATATTTGACAACTATATGTCAAGCTCAAATCTGTCTGAGAAAATTCTAAAGTTGAAATATTTGTCAACTACATCTCCAATCTTAATTAAGAGATTAAATTTGACGCTATTCGATTGTGTATATTAAAGAGTTTAAAAACCACCGACTTGCGAGACACATCAGATAAAATCAACAAAAAACACCGACAAAGACTGGTTTAAACCACTTGTCATGACTAGGGCTACCAAATCTTGTTCGTATATTCTCAGTCCGCAGCTCTCACACAACAAGGTATACGTAACTTTTGAACATTGGAAATTTTCTCTTGGG
This sequence comes from Mycogona germanica, assembly GCA_034698785.1. NCBI lineage: Eukaryota > Metazoa > Arthropoda > Diplopoda > Chordeumatida > Chordeumatidae > Mycogona > Mycogona germanica. Next base: position 10,424 of record JAQGBY010003084.1, read on the forward strand.
GTGAGTCATGAAAATATTATCATCATCTTCATATAAACATGAGCCACACGATACTAACGCATTACTTGAAAGAACTTGTTTGGTCAGGATTCAGGCATTTTGGTGAAATCACTAGACATGATTTTACATTTTCACAAAACCCAAGTATTTTAAGAAGGCGCTAATCTCAAAATATTTATTATTATTATTCCTATACGAACATTAATTTCCCCCCCAGCTCATTCCAAATATTATTGCCGTACGAAATCAAAAACAGTTAAAAATTATTCTGAAGAACTCCAACCAGGTAATCGAAGACTTATTAAATCCGTTTTTTTTATATTTTGTTTAGAGAAATTAACCGTGTCACTAGATTCGAATATATTACAATAACAATAATAATAATAAAAAACAAATTTCACCGGGTTTAAATTGCGAGTAAATGATTTTGAAGGTTTTCAAAAAATAAAAAAGGATGTGACAAGACGAGAACAAATGAAAACAAATTGGTTGAAATGCTATTTACACTAGAAGCAGTTAACCTAAACATGTACGGTTGGCAATGTCCTACAAAACAGCAGAATTGTTCGCAAGTTGAATTGTTTCTTCACGAATATTTTTTTGGATAAACTAGAGAATCTTTGAAACTTGAAAGTATTCGATTTCGAAGACTCCTCTCACGTAATCTATATTTTGAACATAACTACATGTAGCTTAATCTAGTTTACCAAACGTTCTTTGGAGAACTCCAGCACGTACATGGTGGCTTATTAATATGAACTGTGTTTTTGTACTTTCAAAGTAGATCCACATTTATCAAGGCGAATAAAATCGTCTCCCCACACACTCAAAACGTTCTTACAGAAACAGGCGCACTAACCAACACCAAACTGCAGATAAAGCCGATCCGAAGAAAACAATGGACTCGGCGGGACAGGTGTGAAATAGTCACGTCATTTTGGAATAGTTTTGAAAAAATTTTGAAAGTTTGGAGAAATGGAAAACCTTTACAACATTCGACAGCTTAAAACACTAAAAAAAAGTACTCAAACATGATATACTGTAAATAATTATCAGAATTTTCTCTCACTTTTCGTCACTTGATGACGGCCATCCTGTCACCACCAAATCACGTCGACGAATTCGCAAGACCTCCAATTTGGTGGTTCCCCAGTCATATAAGATCGAACGAGCTCACTCGTAGGTTTTTTAAAAAAAAAAATTAAAAACGCAAGCTAAAAATCGGAAAAGAAAACAGAAACAACCCACCAACAACAGCACAACAAAACCGAATCGCAATCTGCCACTCCACTCCACCACTTTCGTCTCGACACACCGGTCTTCCTTTTGCACTTGTACAAGCACTGGCCTAATAAAATCACAATACATGTACTCCCCTGCACACGGGACGCATGTCAAAAGAGCACATCCAATCAGTGTGGAAGTTTAAGACTCTTACACTCGTTTCGGACCAAGCAAAGAGAGAGAGAGAAAGAGAGAGAGATAGAGATAGAGGAAAAAACTATAACAACGTTCCAAGAATTTGGATGACCAACTTCATGCACACCTAACCGACGTCACGTATCATTCGTATAATACCCTGTGTCTAGAGACTGTTCAAACTCGGCACGTATTCAGGGGGTGGGGGAAGAAACGACGTTATTTTTGCACTCTGGGTCAGCGCCTCAATCACACACTTCCTGTACAGTAATGGTGTGCAAGATAATTATTATTATACAGGTTCAAAACGGTAGCAATAACTGTACAAAATCAAGAGTTTGGCTACTAGTCCCCCCTCTGTACAAGTCTTGTCGTCAAAACGGTGCAAATTATTCGGTGGTCTATATATATTTTATATTATTATTATTACTGTGGTGTTTATATTTCCATAATATAACAGGTTTATTTTCCCACCTTGCATCGATAAATCTGTCGGATTTTCGCAACTAGATTACATGAAATACAAGCCCTATAAAATATGGACTAGAGAAGCACTACATGGCCATGCTTGTCATCCCCCTACTCGTAAAGATATATAGTATTTAGTCTGTAATCAGGTTGGAGAACGGAAACTGGCCAATTTTATAATTTCTTTTACTTCCTGTGAATTAAAGCGAAAGGGGAAATTTTTTTTTATATATATATACAGTATACGTTAGTTGTGGATATTATTTCGCGCGTCACTTAAAAAGTGGTCAACAATTATAGGTGCAACAATGGGAAAAGAAACGTGTGTCTTGCCGACTTATTGCTCGGGTGTCGAAGCGGACGATTCAAAACAGCAAGTTTCGGCGCTCGAATACAAGGTTATCCACATCCACATCGCGGGTCTGCAACTCGCTGCAGCGTTCAACGTACAAAAACAGGCAAATGACGAACGACAACCAGTTAACTAGTAGTGTAAAAATTGCACAACCTCGCTAACAAAAAAGTCCAACTCTTGTTTTTCCTTCATTTTCAGAAATGGTCTCTTCCCTTCCCCTCCCTCTTTCGATCAAATCGCACCGACACAATCAAACTTAACGTATTCCACATCACAAGTTCTCTTTCCGCCTTCCTTTCTTCAGTTCTGTTGACGCTCTTACCAAAAAAACAGCTGCCACTTACGAGAAACAAGTCGTCCCCATTTTTTTGTGCTTCCACTTCTTCGTCCCGTCGTCTCCCAGGCCTCGGTGATAAAAAATGCTGAATGTGTGCTATTTTTTCGGACGACTCAAGGTGGACGCATAACGTGTGTGGGGGGGGAAACGATTGGGGAAGGACAGCCAAAGAGATGGAGAGATAGAGAACGAGAGAGAGATAGAGAGAGGACGGGGGAGGTAGGAAGGGACACAGAGGCAAAAATGTCGTCTGCGGCACATCTCCTCTTCTCTCACGTCCCCGGGGCTGCTCTGGCGCGGTTTGTGTAGCAGCTTCAGCGTGGGTAACCCCCCATTCCGCGTGTGGGTGTGGGGTTGGGGTGGTGGTGGTGGTGGTGGCGAGAAAGGCGATCTTCCTACGACGGCTGAGACTTGGTAGGCGTAGACGGGGCGCTGCCCGACGTCTGACTATGAGTGTCCATCGAATCATTGTTGTGGATGACGGGACTGAAATATCGCTCTGCAAGTGTGTCAAAACAGGGACGCCGATTGGATTACAAGACTGTAATTGCGGCGCGGGTGCACTCAAGGAATGCAAGCATCTGCAATTGTTACAAGAAAACAAGAACACCTGCAAACGCAGCAAAGATAATCTCTACGCATGGCCGGATCACAAACGAACGAGAACATCGAATAAAAATATAAAATTTTAACTTCTCCAACTCGACCAAAACCAATTTAACACTAAGGAAAAACTAATATATACTCTTCTATACTCTGAGAATTACCAGCACTTTCACCAGTGCTCCGGGTTCGAATAACCGAGACCACGCGCCGGGAATCAAACCCGGGACGTTTTCAGATGTTTTATTTGGAAGTAACGGATTAGAACATTGTATTTAAAAAAATAGATCAATGGATTACCTTCGCTAATGAGGGGCGGTGGGTCGTCGGGGTTGGTGCCCGGAATGAGACTGGCCATCATGGCGTAGTCCACATTGTCATCCATGGCCATGAAGGGAGCGTTCCAACGGGGGATGGGCGTCGAGCGAGGCGTGGTACGAGGGGTGGTTACGGGGGAGGTGAATAGACTGAGGTTGGTGGGACTGATGACGCCGCTCATGCCGCCCATGCCCACCGGACTGATGTTGGATGGATAGGAGAACAGCTGGAGAGCGAGTGACGGCCACGATCAAACAAAAAGAAAAGAACAATCGTCAAGGAACGAACAAATGCGACAACTTTCGTGTACTCTCTTAAGCGTTCACACGACTTGAAATGAATGGAAACGAATTTCCCCACAATTAATTAATATCAGATAACTAAACACCTTTCTAGTGTTGCCACGTTTCAATGATTGATTATTCCGCCGACTGAGGCACGGGGAAAACAATTTTTTTTCTATGCTAGCTGCTACAACTAGTCAAATCTTGTCTGTATACCTGTGCAGACTGAGGGTGAACGTGGGCGAAGGCATATTCTGATCGTCCCGAGGTAAAGGGACTAGACAACACAGATCTGCTGACCGGAGGCGTGTCAGGATTACTGCCACCCCCAGAACCGTTACCACCACCTAGTACACAGCAAAAAGAAGAACAGAAAATATTTAGCTAGAGGGATAATGCCACGAAGCCACAGCAATAGAATAGTAGATCACTCGTTAACCAGTAGCCGCTTGCCCAGTGAGACCGTCCAACCTTAGAGAACGATCATTTATTGGATATCGGCAATAAATGTATAGATATTAATTTCTTAAAAACTGAATTTTGAATTACACAAATTACATTTTCAAATATTAGAATGCCAGATTAGCTTCGGATTAGACGGACGTCACGGGACGAGCATGAGCAAACTGTTTAGCCGGATATCCCATTGACATGCCCTAGCCGAAGAATCACAGATGTCGATAGCATCTGCGAGAAAATTCATTTTGCCGAAGAATCACAGATGTCGATAGCATCTGCGAGAAAATTCATTTTGCACAATAGAATCGCCGCCCTAGACGAGACGAACTTCTTCAATCGCGACCAAAATATATGATTCATACCACACCCACAAAGATCACCACGTATTCACCCAAGATTCACCCAAATTGACCAGAAATAACCCTCGATTTAGTCGAGCGTCTCACATGCACACCGCGATCACACAAGCAGGTCAATTTTGAATTTTTAACTTCACCGTAGAGTTTGATCAAGCGTCAAAAAACCATGCCAGCATTAGCACCCCGATAATAAAACATTCCTTAGCTTATAAAATTGTAAATATTAAAAACCTTTTGCTATTGGCTCCTAAATTTTGATACTATTTATTATACAGACATTGCAGATTTATTTATGCGTCGATTTGTGACATGACAATTTTAACAGCAACGGTCAGGAAGTATTTTAGCGGAAAACCGATTTAATTTGAATTGATCTATCTTTCGAAACGACAAACGAATAAAAAAAACGAGACCATGTGAAGATTCGACAGCAAAACCGGATAATCACTAACAAACAACAACAACATAAAACATACACTTAATATTTGTACCATTCAGAGATGGTTCGGGAGATCCGGAATTTGATTCATGGCTGCTCCAAAATTTCTTTTCGCACAAATCTACTCTTCTAATTTCTATATGTGATATAAATTTCTTGGGTTAGATGGGGTGGATTAATTTCGTCACGGCGTGTTTGGATTGCTCGATCGAACAGTGATCGAAAAAAACCATAAACACACTGGCGACGATACAAAAAAGATAAAACACGAATTTCATCCCCCACAAAATAAAAGTGAATTTGATTTTTTGTTATCACAAAAACAAGAATCACTGTCTAGCACCTAAAACATGTATTTCACTCAACATAAAACAAACCAAATATATTTTAACTTAAAAAATTGGGACAAAAATATTTTTTTTGGAGAAATTACAAAGTAAGAAAGTGAAACAGAGATGACATTTATAATATTTACTTTCAAATTGTTTTAAAATTTTGCTTCAATTTGAAACCAAATGCTAGAGTCAAAATATTCATTCGGCTAGACCAAGAACGACTAGTTTGCCAAAATACTTAATTTTTTGGAGAATTTCCCCCCAAGAAAGCCTGCTCCACAATCGGGTATCAGGAAAGTCAAGCCAACTTCATTCAATTAGAATGGTGGATGCAAGCTCCAATTCGTACCTGAAGCGGCAGGTGGCGAAGAGGAGGGACTGTCCCGGCTGTCTCCTCTGGAGGAGGGACCGTGACCACCGCCGGGAGCTTCGTTTCCTCCGTTGCCATGGTTACCACCCGAGGCCGATGTTGGGGGCACGTTGGAAGGCGGACTAGCGGACGCTGAATTCAGATCTGTCAATGTGGAGCGGCAATAAACATTGTCAGCAAGCGAGCATCCATCTTTTTTATTATAATAATACAATACTTCAACACAACTCTGCAATGCCAACGCATCTCACCAGCCACTCGAACATGTGCCCACGACCACAAGTGCCGCTCAGGGCGCAATGTAGGAATTAACGCCCCCCTCCTCATTTCCATTTTTTGCCAAACCAGCCTGGACATGAACTTTTATTTTATTTACAAAAACGCACATTGTTATGGGCTCAGGTGCCATCAATAAGAATTTACGGGCGAAATACCTCATGGTTCAGACACGAAATGAAATGGAGATGGGGAGCAAATTATTCGTGAGATTGGTGGCGCAGCGTTTGCAAATAAGGTTAAATTGAGATTCACTGTATCTACTGAATGTGTATATTATCTACTATAAATATAAAAAGCATTCATGAAAGTTGAACAGGAGGCTTACACGGACAGGTACCTGTGGACCGAATGATGGTGACGGGCCGGGCCATGGGCGGCGGCGGCGGCGGAGGTAACATGGAACTGCTATAAAACTGCGTCATCTTGTTGGGACTACGCATCGTCGGGGTCCCGGGACTGGACTGCATGAAAGAACGAGAAAACAAATTCGCATAGTTATTGTTCCTGAAAAGATCGAATTGCGTAGTCCGTAGTTACAATAAATAGGAACGTAAACGCTGCCCCTCATAAGACAGCAATCACACAATACAGAACAATGCTGTGTTGCGGCCATAATGCTGCCCCGTATAACCATGCAATCACATAATACACAATCCTTAAACAGAATTCAATCTTCCATTCCATTCCATCAACCATTTTTTTAAAGAATAGTTTCGGTCTAGAGAAATAACGGAAGCAACTGAAATGGCAAATGAAGAGAGTGTTCTCCAAAGAGTTCTCCACGTACCTGGGAGCTGTTGCTAGAGTTCTGGGCCTCTTGGCAGACTAGGGTGACGAAATCCGAAAACGTGTCGTGCCCGTTCTCCTGATACTTGGAAGGGTTGCCAACGTAATAGGAAGAAGAAGGACCGCTCATATTGCTGGGGGAAATGCTCATAGCACCGTGCGGAGGTAGACCTGGCGAGACAAAAACAAAACGGTATTGGCAAATCCCATCGTTTCCTAATCCCCCGAGCCACAGTCGTATGAATATCGAGACTGGCGAGACACCTAATTCCGAGTGTCACACACACTGGTTTAGAATATATCGCACAACAACAACAAACACGCAAAGCATTTCCAATGGCAACCAAACGGAACACTCAATTTTTGGAAAGTACAGTAAAATACTTCGGAATTACGAAGAGTGAAACGAATACAGAGATATGACGAAGATATGTAATAAAAACGTAAATAACAAATGAAAAAAAGATAATGCATGGGTTCCTTGACATTACTTGTCCCGTAAAAACGTAAAAAATGATTCCTAAGTCAAGTCATTCAATTCCAAAATTTGGTACCAAAATAAAAAACCACAAAAAGCGAATCTATTATCACAAATTTCGAAGTTGTTCTTAAGTGCAAAATTGAATTTTGTTAAAGGTACGGGTAGTAAAGTAGTAGAGGAAAAATAATCAAACGGCATAATACAAATTTGGAACATGTTCACAAATTGAGGTTTTCGAAACGTAAAGCTGCTCACGAAGTCTGAATAAAAGAGACAATAAAATATACAAATGCCATGCTTAGAAAAATCGGAATATAAAAAGTAACAGAAATAATGATTTGAAAAATTCTCTTCGAACAATTTGCCAATCGATCGAAAATATACAACGTCATAAAAAGGTAATATCTAGTCACTCGAAAAGCCAATCTCAAATAGTTGTGCAAGTCAGCGACTTTCTTTTTCAAATCTTGCCACCAAAAGTTGTCACTATCCAAATCCGTTTAAGCCATGACTTAAAATCGTAAACCAACTACTTTCACTTAGAAATGATCTTTGCTTTGTGTGACTAAAACCGACCTAGTTAGCTTGACTATTCACGGTGAAATTCTGACAGAATTGCATGTAATTGGTGCAGTTTAATGTACGCTGATTGACTAAATCCATACATAAGAATCTATTCCGCAGACCCACATTGAAAAAACTAAAATATCAAAAATTAATGATATATTGGTTTTGAAAAAAATTGGTGAAGTATTTGAAATTTCAATGTGGGGTGCCTCGGAAAATACACATTACACGAAAAACCATATATATATATATATATTTACATGTATAGAGAGATGTAAGCGAGAATTGTAAATTTTCGGAAAGCGAGTAAACCACACTGATGCAAAACATAGATGAAAAATCGTTTGTCGGATAGTGTACAACAAAAGAGGCATCACGTTGAACAAACAAACCACCAGCAGGATATGTTACTCACACAAGCTTTATGTACTGGCTCTTTCCTTGCCTATACAAGTGGCAGCACCAAATGTTAAAACACAAGAATCACACTACTAAACCATCACTCGATACCGAAGTCTTTTTGATTGGGGGGACATTTTTGACAGGAGACCTTCTTCTTTTCCGAAAATACAAAACAAAATACATCGTTTGAAACTACAAATAAGAAATTGGAATTTTTGTAGAACTAATGACATTTGAACCCCAACCCCAACCTCGACTTCTGCGAAATAATATTTTTCACAAACATCAAAAACCTCTCGTTCATGTCGTCTACAAGCTATATACATTCCAGAGTTTTACTAGAGGCAGCTACCCGTAGAAGGTCGTTTTAACCTGAGACTCCTACCGACAACAGTCAGGCCACTTGAGGCGCCATCACTTCTGGAGCAGAGTCCTCTAGGTACAACAACGTGAGAGCGCCCGAAAACGACCTTCCTTACAGACCGCAATTCTAACAAATGGGCTTCCAGTACTCTAAACTCTAAAACTCTTAAAATACAAAACCCTCTTTGGTCCGGACAAGGGCATCGGTGTGAGACGGTTATGAAAATGCACCTCGTCAAGAGACGTGTTGTCCATAACGTACCCCCGCCGCACACATGACGGACACACACACACATACAGATGGCGCGCCGATCGATCGACCGATCGTACGTGGATTACCTTCACGTGATTGGGGCGAGATGACCACCCGGTGGGGCAGGATGGTCTCTGGCAGGACCTCGTCCTCATTGACCTCTCCTCCGGTGGGAGTGGGCGGACCGTCAAGCGGATGGTGGTGGTGGTGGTGATGGTGATGGTGGTGCTGGCTGTCTGGTTGTTGCTGCTGCTGCTGCTGCTCGTCGGCGGCGCCACCGTCGTCCGGATGGGCGGCGGCGACGGGCGCGAAGCCCACCTCGTGTTTCACCCTAACAATGTGTGGCCCGGGATGGGGAGAGTGCTCGGGAGGTGGGTCGTGCGAGGTCGGGTGCCCTGAAACAAACAATTGTGCTCGGCTCGTATTTTTCGTATTTATTAATATTTATTTTTAGTGGCTCGTATGGCATTTTCCAACTGTCTCACGGCTAGAGAAGACACAGTGCACCGAAACGATTTTCGGCCAGGTGCACCGATAACACATGGCGACTTAGACCAAGCCATCTCAGGTGACTTTTAAACAGATTTCGACCAAATTTGACATGCCAAAAAGAACATGCCGAACGGAAATGATCGCCACCAAGAGCGAGTCTCCGGGTTGCCATAAAATATTTTCCGAAAAGAAGCGAAAAGTTCCGAAGATAAAGTTTAAAAAGCGTAAAAATATTGGATTTGAATTTTTTTTTTTAGAATTTTCTTATCAAATGATTTGGCCTCGGGGAATTTTAATTTTAAGTACAATGATATGTGAAAAAGCAAGATTTGAATTGACAAAGTGTGACTCGGAAAAGTAGATAATGTATTTTCTCCAACAACTTCAACGATTTGTTGCCTTATTTTTTTTAGTGACGAAAGGTTCTCCCCACAACTGCACAGTTCATCATAGATAATTTGAAAGCACCTCAGGCGGCTTGATTTAAGTCAACTCAATTTGCAGTGTCGGTCACCAATGTTTACGACACCCTGTCCTTTTTTTTTTTTTTTTTTATTAATTCACTGAAGTGACGGGTCACAACAGGAAGATTCTGTACCCCTCTCAGAGCTTAGGCCCTATGTGAGG